>CM060955.1:175355965-175565965 GCA_030765055.1 Mantis religiosa | reverse complement strand
ACAACTTGTAGTATGTTTGGGGTCATTGTCCTGTTGAAAGTAATACTCCTGAGAAGAGCCTAATTTTTCGGTGCATTCCTAGTCCGAGCTCCGTAGAGCACTACCATCTCATCCCTCCCTCCAATCCAGACACTGAACAGTTCTTACAGAAACTTAAGAGAAGCGGGCAAGGAAAGCGAAGAGTAAAACATAGCAGAGGGGGAGGAGGAGCAGTTAGAATAAGGGGATTTATTGGCTATCAAAGTTCTCCTGTTGCAGGAGAGAAACGGCACAAGCTTTGTATGAAGAACGTAAACCTGCAGGAACACATACAGTTCTGTTCTACTACTTGGTAAAGCGTGGACGCGTATCGGCTTCAATTGTTTACGTGAGTCTATCGCACATACATCGCGAGTGAGAAGACGCTGGAAGCGTATATGTTTCTAAATTCACGTCATTTCCGTGGCCGGTTTGATGTCACGGAACGCTTCGTCCTAAGCCCCTCATAATTATAATAATAATGAGAATGTTGACACATTATGTACTGTTTCATAAGTTTCATAAGTTTCTCGCATATCCACATAGGGAATCCTTCCTTTTTTCGCATACTGTAATATGTGCGAAACATTGAATCACATTATTGACTCATAATTTAGTCTGTGTTACTAAACATGCACTGATAGCCGAGCGGTTATGGTCAAGTACGTATCTAAGAGGTAGATCTACAAAGGTTCGAATCCCGAACATCATTTTGATTTTGTTATTGTAGAAATACGAAATGTGTAATATAACTTCCAATTGCTAAGGTTTACTTCATTTTATGGCATTTATGCTCACACATAAAAACTGAAACACTCTACTCTGTTTTTTAAACTGAAATAAATGTTTTATTCCTCTATGTAAAATGAAATAAAAATGGAAGTTAATTTAGTATCGTGTGTGTAAAACCTCTGTTTCTATTACTGCGGGGCATGGATGAGAACAAATGCCTAATGACACGATATTTCGCATTATATTCCAGCACCATTCATAACAAATGAATGTTTACATAACCAATATTAGCCCGCCTCGGTAGCATGTCTGCCTCACGTTCAAGAGATCCCCAGTTCGGATCTCGGTCAGGGTGAGTTACCTAGATAAGGTTTTTACGGAATTTTCCCTTATCCTTCAAGACGAATGTCTGGTAACTCTAAGCTCAATGGACCCTGGACTCATTTGAGCATCATTTCACCCAATTCATTCACCGTCCGATATAACTTAACGTTGGGGCGGACGTAAATGAAAAAAAAAAAAAAAAAACAATATTAAGGCAATTTTATAACAACGTTGCATTTATTTTGAAAACGACAAGAATGTTATTTGTGTTTATAAATGAATTTGCTTAAAATATTATTATTTATCTTGTCAAGAAAAACAAAAAGCACTGCTGTTAAAGTAACGATAGTAAAAAGAAACATTCACATCAAGGATTCCAACTCATGTTGGTTTACTTACGAGATAAATGCGTTTTGGCACTCGGCCAAGCTGCCAGGCATGATGAAGCCAGAGTGGTATTACAACATATATAGGAAAAATTAATTGTTCATTCACACTAGCCGTGTGTAGGTCAGAGTCAGACTGAAAACTGCAATGTCATAGCCGGGATTCATTAGGAGATAGACTGAAATTAATTTTTGCAGGAAATGAAATAAAAGTGAAAGCTGTCATTGGTTCCTATAAGATGATACATTGAACAACCAAATAAAAATGTTTTCCATCTTATGCCACCGAAAAAAATGCATTTCGGAAATTAGCACCAAAGTGTGCAGTATGGAGCTTTAAGTCAGCATTTTCTTGTTGTGGCATCCAACCCTTGTTGTCACGCATAAAGAGTGAGAAAAGCAGAGCTTTGAATTATGAAAACATCGACTGCTTCATTTATGGCAAACATTTCACGAAGACTGAATCCAGTGTCGCATATGCAAAGGTTAGATCCATGAAAACTGCGCCTAGTGTTGAAGGAGATCTCCCTTATTACAAATGTGATAAAACTAGTGCAAAAATACATTGAAATAACGAAGTGATCTTATAATATTCAAACTGTCCGATATAGCGTTCCTTGTTTTCAAGTTGGGGAAACTGTGAGAATTATAAATGCTTAAAATTCTTTCCTGTCAGTACTTACTGTGGATAATATATAATAATATTTAAAATTCGCACAATGTGCGTTAATACATATTACCTTGTCTTTTTGATCGTCTTTTGTTCAATGTTCGACTTTTGATGTTTCAGTTCACTATCACTCTCTATTTTCACCACAACAGAAGTTTTTCTCCTCTCGCACACCTCCACATGACATATATTGCAGCGCTTCCCATAGAACGCGCACACGCACTACTCGCCCAGGTCTTCTTACAAATCAAATAATGGAAACCATGTGCTGCGTATCTTGTTACAAAATGTCTTAGTTCGTAGTTTTGGCACTTCCAGTCTTCCTTGGTCCTTGGTCATTGTGTCTGTGCTGTAGAAATCTTCCCAGATTTCTGTTTCTTCATTCTCTGTTCCTTTACAATTTCATTGTAAGTACGCCTCTGTTACCGGAAGTAGCATTTGTAGTCTGAGAACTTCTACCCACATTGTCTCTCTGCACATTTCGTATGTTAGTGTTGAAGCTGTGTACTTGGATAAACACAAAATGTTCTTCACTTTCTCTATAGTCTCCAAGTCTCCTTTTGTCAGGTGCTCCCATATCAGTTCGCTTTGAACAATTTCATTGCCGTCTTTACAGATATTTTGTTCAGGTGTTTAATGTCTTACATGACTTTCATTGTTGATGCTGCTTTGTCCTTTATGTACTCTGTAAATGTAGTTTCTTGCATCTGTAGTTTTATCCCCAGGTATTTGAATTTATTTACAACTGTCAGTGGTTCGTCCTTTATGATATCTCCTCCTCTCTTGAATGTCATCATTATTATCTTTTCTCGTTTGATTTCTGCTCATTCTGCTAACTTGTTTATTGCTGTCTGGAGGATAATATATTTGCTACAATTAAACACATACAAAACATGTGTACAAAAATAATTTTTAATATTGACTGTACCCATTTCTAAAGTCATTATGGAACCAAAAGCTAAGTGTCCGATACCGGGTAACCTTGCGAGATCACAACTTGTGAGCTAATAGTCAAATGCTCGCTGACTGTAGCTTGGCCAAGGAAAGGAAAATAGAAACCACAAACTTCAAATAGACTTCACCAAATTGGCATCCCAACGCAAAGTTAAGGAACTTCACACCGCGGAGTCATTTATCGATATATGAAGTACACAGTACATCGGCTAGGTTCATCTAACAACGAAAGTTAAATTTTGGATTGGATACCAACGCCCCAAATGGCACCTTGGCCTTCGGGGTAACCTCGCCCCACCACGGGATGACCGGACGCATTTCTCAGGTGGAGGCACCGAGAGGGTGGTGTCCATTACCTCCAATGACGGTGAGGCGAGAGGATCTACATTTTATACCGTGGACTCGAAACCACGTTGGGCAAAGGGGACACTGCACATGTGCTAGACAGAGGTGAAGGCGTCGATAGGGCCGACTTAAAATCGCCAACCCAGAGCCGAGAATCGAACTTGGGACCCTTAGTACGGGAACGAAACCGCGAACGAAACCACTGCACTATCCCGGCGAAAGTTAAATATTAAGTGTACCAAATATTTACCTTGTACCTGTGACGTCAACTATATTAGAGCACTTTGTAACAAAAGCATGCAGTTCTCGATGATGGAGTAGTGTATTTTACCATACTTGGTGAATAAAAAATATGTTTATAACATTTTAAAAAGTTGGTACTGAACTCTCTAGGTTTTGTTTATTCATTTCTATAAACTTTTTTTTACAAAAGCTATTTTTTTTTTCTATTTACTTCATATTAACATTTACATACAAGGAGAATATAATAGAGACAATATTTAACACAGGCGGTTTCGTCTGTGCCCACATTCGGCGGGTTGCGGGCTGGATTCCGAGGCCAACCTGACTCATTGGTTTATTCGGTGGGTTGCGGGCTGGATTCCGAGGCCAACCTGACTCATTGGTTTATTCGGCGGGTTGCGGGCTGGATTCCGAGGCCAACCTGACTCATTGGTTTATTCGGCGGGTTGCGGGCTGGATTCCGAGGCCAACCTGACTCATTGGTTTATTCGGTGGGTTGCGGGCTGGATTCCGAGGCCAACCTGACTCATTGGTTTATTCGGTGGGTTGCGGGCTGGATTCCGAGGCCAACCTGACTCATTGGTTTATTCGGCGGGTTGCGGGCTGGATTCCGAGGCCAACCTGACTCATTGGTTTATTCGGTGGGTTGCGGGCTGGATTCCGAGGCCAACCTGACTCATTGGTTTATTCGGTGGGTTGCGGGCTGGATTCCGAGGCCAACCTGACTCATTGGTTTATTCGGCGGGTTGCGGGCTGGATTCCGAGGCCAACCTGACTCATTGGTTTATTCGGCGGGTTGCGGGCTGGATTCCGAGGCCAACCTGACTCATTGGTTTATTCGGTGGGTTGCGGGCTGGATTCCGAGGCCAACCTGACTCATTGGTTTATTCGGTGGGTTGCGGGCTGGATTCCGAGGCCAACCTGACTCATTGGTTTATTCGGTGGGTTGCGGGCTGGATTCCGAGGCCAACCTGACTCATTGGTTTATTCGGTGGGTTGCGGGCGGATTCCGAGGCCAACCTGACTCATTGGTTTATTCGGCGGGTTGCGGGCTGGATTCCGAGGCCAACCTGACTCATTGGTTTATTCGGCGGGTTGCGGGCTGGATTCCGAGGCCAACCTGACTCATTGGTTTATTCGGCGGGTTGCGGGCTGGATTCCGAGGCCAACCTGACTCATTGGTTTATTCGGTGGGTTGCGGGCTGGATTCCGAGGCCAACCTGACTCATTGGTTTATTCGGTGGTTTTCGCGGGTCGCTGGACGAATGCTGGGTAGGTTAATTACATCCCCCAAATTTCCTGTCCCTCTATTTCATCTCCATTATCATTTCATATCATCTCTCATCTGGTAGTCAATTTCAAGGTAGAAGTGTCAGTGGGTGTCTCGGCGTTGCATGGCAGGATGATATACTCCTGGTAAACATTTCCCCTTCCGGTAAGACGGTCTCCGGTCTCCGAAAGCGGTTTCTTGGGCCCGTTTTCGGATCACAGTAGGGTGGGATGCCTTCTCGACTCCTTAATTCTGTACCTGGTATGGATAGAGTCAACATGAAAAATTCAATGCCATGGCCGGGATTTGAACCCCGGATCTCCTGGTTTCTGTCTAGTTGCTCTAACCCATTGAGCCACCATAACCAACGTGCCGTCCTGACATTAAATTCTCCATTTGACTCGTATATTTCCCCGGTAGACCACTAGGGGCTCTCGCATCCGAGATACACCTTTTGTGGCGACTTACTATCGTAAGTACTTGCGTCCCAGGCTTCATAATTTAATTGTTCATGTTGACTCTGTCCATCAAAGACCTTAGCCTATAAACGGCTAGTGTGGAGAAATGATTAATTTCCATCAATTAACTAAAACCAAATTGTATTTTCCTCTTATTAGTCTTCCACGGTCTGTTTAAGGACAATACGGTAACGACAAACCCACCCTGTGACTCTACAGGGTGGTAGTGGCTACGCAACTGACGCGCGTCAACCCCGCAGAGAAGACTACCGAATAACCTTGGTGGGGCCGGCTGGTGATCTAGCACACCTTCTACTAGCTCTGTAGGCTAGTACCCGGGACTTCTTAGTCAACACAATGCCCCCTCCGAGCGGCCGAAACCTCGCCGGAAGTATCCGACCTCCCACGGGTATCTGGAACACACTACCCCCTCGAGTCCAACCCAATCCGAACAACTCCCATTCAGGGAGGGGCTCGAATGTTCGGCCCGAGGTTCATCTAGTAACGTCAGAGGTACCACGAGTTTTCGGAGTCCGCAGCGCTCGCACCACGGCAGCAGAAAGGGACGGATCCCCTCATCTACGGGGAGTAGGGTGGGATGTCGGTTGTAGTGGTCTGCCGAGGAGCTTCCCATTGGTAAAATGTAGGGACCAATCACTCCGCACTGTCGTGACTCCTTGGATCGGCCGCCTTCTGTCTCCTCTGGCCTCGCCGTAGTTAAGTGGCTAGACCGCTCGATTCTCACCAAGACGGACCAGGTTCGTTCCCAGGTGACTGCAAAGTGAGATTTGTGGTGGACAAGGCGCTGGGAGGGTTTTATCTGGGATTTCCGGTTTCCTCCGCCAGCATTCCACCAGTGCTACATCTTCATTTCATGTATCATCAGAGTCATCACCTGCGGTGCTGCATTTAGTAAGAGCGGGCATTAAACACTACACACACGTATTCTCTCACCTCATCCTTCCCTACTTGGGGACATAGGTACAATAGACAAAGTTTGTACCTCCGTGTTGAATCCCTTCTGTAGCTTAGTCCACACTACACACACGTCTTCTCTCACCTCATCCTTCCCTACTTGGGGACACAGGTACAATAGACCAAGTTTGTACCTCCGTGTTGAATCCCTTCTGTAGCATAGTCCATACTACACACACGTCTTCTCTCACCTCATCCTTCCCTACTTGGGGACATAGGTACAATAGACCAAGTTTGTACCTCCGTGTTGAATCCCTTCTGTAGCTTAGTCCACACTACACACACGTCTTCTCTCACCTCATCCTTCCCTACTTGGGGACATAGGTACAACAGACCAAGTTTGTACCTCCGTGTTGAATCCCTTCTGTAGCATAGTCCATACTACACACACGTCTTCTCTCACCTCATCCTTCCCTACTTGGGGACATAGGTACAACAGACCAAGTTTGTACCTCCGTGTTGAATCCCTTCTGTAGCTTAGTCCACACTACACACACGTCTTCTCTCACCTCATCCTTCCCTACTTGGGGACACAGGTACAATAGACCAAGTTTGTACCTCCGTGTTGAATCCCTTCTGTAGCACAGTCCATACTACACACACGTCTTCTCTCACCTCATCCTTCCCTACTTGGGGACATAGGTACAATAGACCAAGTTTGTACCTCCGTGTTGAATCCCTTCTGTAGCATAGTCCACACTACACACACGTCTTCTCTGACCTCATCCTTCCCTACTTGGGGACATAGGTACAATAGACCAAGTTTGTACCTCCGTGTTGAATCCCTTCTGTAGCATAGTCCATACTACACACACTTCTTCTCTCACCTCATCCTTCCCTACTTGGGGACATAGGTACAATAGACCAAGTTTGTACCTCCGTGTTGAATCCCTTCTGTAGTATAGTCCATACTACACACACGTCTTCTCTCACCTCATCCTTCCCTACTTGAGGACATAGGTACAATAGACCAAGTTTGTACCTCCGTGTTGAATCCCTTCTGTAGCATAGTCCCCATACTACACACACGTCTTCTCTCACCTCATCCTTCCCTACTTGGGGACATAGGTACAATAGACCAAGTTTGTACCTCCGTGTTGAATCGCTTCTGCAGCATAGTCCATACTACACACACGCCTTCTCTCACCTCATCATTCCCTACTTGGGGACATAGGTACAATACACCAAGTTTGTACCTCCGTGTTGAATCCCTTCTGTAGCATAGTCCATACTACACACACGTCTTCTCTCACCTCATCCTTCCCTACTTGGGGACATAGGTGCAATAGACAAGTTTGTACCTCCGTGTTGAATCCCTTCTGTAGCATAGCCCACACTACACACACGTCTTCTCTCACCTCATCCTTCCCTACTTGGGAACATAGGTACAATAGACCAAGTTTGTACCTCCGTGTTGAATCCCTTCTGTAGCATAGTCCATACTACACACACGTCTTCTCTCACCTCATCCTTCCCTACTTGGGAACATAGGTACAATAGACCAAGTTTGTACCTCCGTGTTGAATCCCTTCTGTAGCATAGTCCATACTACACACACGTCTTCTCTCACCTCATCCTTCCCTACTTGGGGACATAGGTACAATAGACCAAGTTTGTACCTCCGTGTTGAATCCCTTCTGTAGCATAGTCCATACTACACACACGTCTTCTCTCACCTCATCCTTCCCTACTTGGGGACATAGGTACAACAGACCAAGTTTGTACCTCCATGTTGAATTCCTTCTGTAGCATAGTCCATACTACACACACGTCTTCTCTCACCTCATCCTTCCCTACTTGGGGACATAGGTACAACAGACCAAGTTTGTACCTCCGTGTTGAATCCCTTCTGTAGCATAGTCAACACTACACACACGTCTTCTCTCACGTCATCCTTCCCTACTTGGGGACATAGGTACAATAGACCAAGTTTGTACCTCCGTGTTGAATCCCTTCTGTAACATAGTCAACACTACACACACGTCTTCTCTCACCTCATCCTTCCCTACTTGGGGACATAGGTACAATAGACCAAGTTTGTACCCCCGTGTTGAATCCCTTATGTAGCTTAGTCCATACTACACACACGTCTTCTCTCACCTCATCCTTCCCTACTTGGGGAAATAGGTACAATAGGCCAAGTTTGTACCTCCGTGTTGAATCCCTTCTGTAGCTTAGTCCATACTGCACACACGTCTTCTCTCACCTCATCCTTCCCTACTTGGGGACATAGGTACAATAGACCAAGTTTGTACCTCCGTGTTGAATCCCTTCTGTAGCATAGTCCACACTACACACACGTCTTCTCTGACCTCATCCTTCCCTACTTGGGGACATAGGTACAATAGACCAAGTTTGTACCTCCGTGTTGAATCCCTTCTGTAGCATAGTCCATACTACACACACTTCTTCTCTCACCTCATCCTTCCCTACTTGGGGACATAGGTACAATAGACCAAGTTTGTACCTCCGTGTTGAATCCCTTCTGTAGTATAGTCCATACTACACACACGTCTTCTCTCACCTCATCCTTCCCTACTTGAGGACATAGGTACAATAGACCAAGTTTGTACCTCCGTGTTGAATCCCTTCTGTAGCATAGTCCCCATACTACACACACGTCTTCTCTCACCTCATCCTTCCCTACTTGGGGACATAGGTACAATAGACCAAGTTTGTACCTCCGTGTTGAATCGCTTCTGCAGCATAGTCCATACTACACACACGCCTTCTCTCACCTCATCATTCCCTACTTGGGGACATAGGTACAATACACCAAGTTTGTACCTCCGTGTTGAATCCCTTCTGTAGCATAGTCCATACTACACACACGTCTTCTCTCACCTCATCCTTCCCTACTTGGGGACATAGGTGCAATAGACAAGTTTGTACCTCCGTGTTGAATCCCTTCTGTAGCATAGCCCACACTACACACACGTCTTCTCTCACCTCATCCTTCCCTACTTGGGAACATAGGTACAATAGACCAAGTTTGTACCTCCGTGTTGAATCCCTTCTGTAGCATAGTCCATACTACACACACGTCTTCTCTCACCTCATCCTTCCCTACTTGGGAACATAGGTACAATAGACCAAGTTTGTACCTCCGTGTTGAATCCCTTCTGTAGCATAGTCCATACTACACACACGTCTTCTCTCACCTCATCCTTCCCTACTTGGGGACATAGGTACAATAGACCAAGTTTGTACCTCCGTGTTGAATCCCTTCTGTAGCATAGTCCATACTACACACACGTCTTCTCTCACCTCATCCTTCCCTACTTGGGGACATAGGTACAACAGACCAAGTTTGTACCTCCATGTTGAATTCCTTCTGTAGCATAGTCCATACTACACACACGTCTTCTCTCACCTCATCCTTCCCTACTTGGGGACATAGGTACAACAGACCAAGTTTGTACCTCCGTGTTGAATCCCTTCTGTAGCATAGTCAACACTACACACACGTCTTCTCTCACGTCATCCTTCCCTACTTGGGGACATAGGTACAATAGACCAAGTTTGTACCTCCGTGTTGAATCCCTTCTGTAACATAGTCAACACTACACACACGTCTTCTCTCACCTCATCCTTCCCTACTTGGGGACATAGGTACAATAGACCAAGTTTGTACCCCCGTGTTGAATCCCTTATGTAGCTTAGTCCATACTACACACACGTCTTCTCTCACCTCATCCTTCCCTACTTGGGGAAATAGGTACAATAGGCCAAGTTTGTACCTCCGTGTTGAATCCCTTCTGTAGCTTAGTCCATACTGCACACACGTCTTCTCTCACCTCATCCTTCCCTACTTGGGGACATAGGTACAATAGACCAAGTTTGTACCTCCGTGTTGAATCCCTTCTGTAGCACAGTCCATACTACACACACGTCTTCTCTCACCTCATCCTTCCCTACTTGGGGACATAGGTACAACAGACCAAGTTTGTACCTCCGTGTTGAATCCCTTCTGTAGCTTAGTCCACACTACACACACGTCTTCTCTCACCTCATCCTTCCCTACTTGGGGACACAGGTACAATAGACCAAGTTTGTACCTCCGTGTTGAATCCCTTCTGTAGCATAGTCCATACTACACACACGTCTTCTCTCACCTCATCCTTCCCTACTTGGGGACATAGGTACAATAGACCAAGTTTGTACCTCCGTGTTGAATCCCTTCTGTAGCTTAGTCCACACTACACACACGTCTTCTCTCACCTCATCCTTCCCTACTTGGGGACACAGGTACAATAGACCAAGTTTGTACCTCCGTGTTGAATCCCTTCTGTAGCACAGTCCATACTACACACACGTCTTCTCTCACCTCATCCTTCCCTACTTGGGGACATAGGTACAATAGACCAAGTTTGTACCTCCGTGTTGAATCCCTTCTGTAGCATAGTCCACACTACACACACGTCTTCTCTGACCTCATCCTTCCCTACTTGGGGACATAGGTACAATAGACCAAGTTTGTACCTCCGTGTTGAATCCCTTCTGTAGCATAGTCCATACTACACACACTTCTTCTCTCACCTCATCCTTCCCTACTTGGGGACATAGGTACAATAGACCAAGTTTGTACCTCCGTGTTGAATCCCTTCTGTAGTATAGTCCATACTACACACACGTCTTCTCTCACCTCATCCTTCCCTACTTGAGGACATAGGTACAATAGACCAAGTTTGTACCTCCGTGTTGAATCCCTTCTGTAGCATAGTCCCCATACTACACACACGTCTTCTCTCACCTCATCCTTCCCTACTTGGGGACATAGGTACAATAGACCAAGTTTGTACCTCCGTGTTGAATCGCTTCTGTAGCATAGTCCATACTACACACACGCCTTCTCTCACCTCATCATTCCCTACTTGGGGACATAGGTAAAATACACCAAGTTTGTACCTCCGTGTTGAATCCCTTCTGTAGCATAGTCCATACTACACACACGTCTTCTCTCACCTCATCCTTCCCTACTTGAAGACATAGGTGCAATAGACAAGTTTGTACCTCCGTGTTGAATCCCTTCTGTAGCATGGCCCACACTACACACACGTCTTCTCTCACCTCATCCTTCCCTACTTGGGAACATAGGTACAATAGACCAAGTTTGTACCTCCGTGTTGAATCCCTTCTGTAGCATAGTCCATACTACACACACGTCTTCTCTCACCTCATCCTTCCCTACTTGGGAACATAGGTACAATAGACCAAGTTTGTACCTCCGTGTTGAATCCCTTCTGTAGCATAGTTCATACTACACACACGTCTTCTCTCACCTCATCCTTCCCTACTTGGGGACATAGGTACAATAGACCAAGTTTGTACCTCCGTGTTGAATCCCTTCTGTAGCATAGTCCATACTACACACACGTCTTCTCTCACCTCATCCTTCCCTACTTGGGGACATAGGTACAACAGACCAAGTTTGTACCTCCATGTTGAATCCCTTCTGTAGCATAGTCCATACTACACACACGTCTTCTCTCACCTCATCCTTCCCTACTTGGGGACATAGGTACAACAGACCAAGTTTGTACCTCCGTGTTGAATCCCTTCTGTAGCATAGTCAACACTACACACACGTCTTCTCTCACGTCATCCTTCCCTACTTGGGGACATAGGTACAATAGACCAAGTTTGTACCTCCGTGTTGAATCCCTTCTGTAACATAGTCAACACTACACACACGTCTTCTCTCACCTCATCCTTCCCTACTTGGGGACATAGGTACAACAGACCAAGTTTGTACCCCCGTGTTGAATCCCTTATGTAGCTTAGTCCATACTGCACACACGTCTTCTCTCACCTCATCCTTCCCTACTTGGGGACATAGGTACAATAGGCCAAGTTTGTACCTCCGTGTTGAATCCCTTCTGTAGCTTAGTCCATACTGCACACACGTCTTCTCTCACCTCATCCTTCCCTACTTGGGGACATAGGTACAATAGACCAAGTTTGTACCTCCGTGTTGAATCCCTTCTGTAGCATAGTCCACACTACACACACGTCTTCTCTCACCTCATCCTTCCCTACTTGGGGACATAGGTACAATAGACCAAGTTTGTACCTCCGTGTTGAATCCCTTCTGTAGCATAGTCAACACTACACACACGTCTTCTCTCACGTCATCCTTCCCTACTTGGGGACATAGGTACAATAGACCAAGTTTGTACCTCCGTGTTGAATCCCTTCTGTAGCATAGTCAACACTACACACACGTCTTCTCTCACCTCATCCTTCCCTACTTGGGGACATAGGTACAATAGACCAAGTTATACCTCCGTGTTGAATCACTTCTGTAGTGTAGTCAACACTACACACACGTCTTCTCTCACCTCATCCTTCCCTACTTGGGGACATAGGTACAATAGACCAAGTTTGTACCTCCGTGTTGAATCCTTTCTGTAGTATAGTCCACACTACACACACGTCTTCTCTCACCTCATCCTTCCCTACTTGGGGACATAGGTACAATAGACCAAGTTTGTACCTCCGTGTTGAATCCCTTCTGTAGTATAGTCCATACTACACACACGTCTTCTCTCACCTCATCCTTCCCTACTTGGAGACGTAGGTACAATAGACCAAGTTTGTACCTCCGTGTTGAATCCCTTCTGTAGTATAGTCCATACTACACACACGTCTTCTCTCACCTCATCCTTCCCTACTTGGGGACATAGGTACAATAGACCAAGTTTGTACCTCCGTGTTGAATCCCTTCTGTAGTATAGTCCATACTACACACACGTCTTCTCTCACCTCATCCTTCCCTACTTGGGGACATAGGTACAATAGACCAAGTTTGTACCTCCGTGTTGAATCCCTTCTGTAGTATAGTCCATACTACACACACGTCTTCTCTCACCTCATCCTTCCCTACTTGGGGACATAGGTACAATAGACCAAGTTTGTACCTCCGTGTTGAATCCTTTCTGTAGTATAGTCCACACTACACACACGTCTTCTCTCACCTCATCCTTCCCTACTTGGGGACATAGGTACAATAGACCAAGTTTGTACCTCCGTGTTGAATCCCTTCAGTAGTATAGTCCAGTCCAAAAGAGTCATGACTTGAAATTCAACTTTCTTTACATGACAGAAAATATCGAGAAAACGATTAACGACTTCTTATTTGAGGAAAGTATTTTGAAATGCAAATAACGCGGATAATCTTGGAAATAGCTAACTCCAAAAGACAAATAAATACATTTTAAAAAATGTATTTGACATAAATTGTGCTTTTTTAGAGTTCTCATTTTTTATGCAGTAAGATCTCCTTTAGTTTACTACTGATACATATAAATGCTATCGAGAATGAAGTGGACTTCTAAGGATATTTTTAGATACTTCCAGATATACATTTTATTTATTACGAAAATGTCTCAAACGTATTGTATGTTAATCAAAATTAGAAGTCATTTCTGAGGAAATACACATGTTCTATGTAAACGATAATTTGGGAGGAGAATTTCTTGAAAACCTTCGTGTCCTACATTTGAAATAAGTTGAACTTAAATACTAAATTTGCATTTATCCCAGTTTTCATATTTTGCACGCACAAACGCACATCTTTTGTTTGAAAACATGACGTATATGAGGTGAAACTTCCACATCGAATTTAGCATTTCCCTACTTATATCTATACATAGTACAGAAATTAAGAAACTACATATCTATTTTGTATTCAGTATTTTATTGCAATAAAGCAACAATATCCCCCGTTTAAACCTAGACTTATATGACGTAAACGTTTGCATTTTGGCATGAAAACATGTTGTCTCACAAGAAATAAACCTTTTGGTCTATTAGCATTGAGGAAAAAGGTTTTCTCGGAACGCGATTCGCAATCGTTTCTCATAGTTGATGATGTGCACTGAGACTGCAGAAGCAGGCGGATTGCCCGAGGATCTAAATGTGGTATCCCTGGCAGCCTCTGCTGACAGGACCGACAGACAGCCTGTAACAATTTTAGTTCCGACGACCCAGTATGTCCCTCTCTCGTTCAAAACTCACATTTTGTAAATATGTTTTCGCGTAGTCGTTTTCAAAACGTATCCATCTGTGTAAATGGAATTTCTATAGGAATAACTAACTTCACAACAGCTAATAAGTCGTTCTATTTTTAATATCAACATTGCGTAGGCAGAATCTAGTCTTTATATGGTTCCACAAGAGGCTCTCAAAACTTTAGATTAACTAATTATTAACTATATTAATATACATACGATCTACGTACTTAAAAACAAAAGACATTCGCAACAGTGAACATTAAGGAATGAAAATTTTATCCATTTAGCTCAGAAAACATCTATTAGCTCTATAATGCTGATATAGTAAAATTATTAAACCATGTACCTATGAAATGTCAACATTCTTGTGCTAATAATTTAAAATAATTATCTTACACGACACATTTACGTAAAACGACCAACATTCCATAACCTTTTACGGGACAGTTCACTCCCACCCACCACGCAAATACACACATAAAAATACAATAGGCAATACTTAAAATATGACACCCACCTGTTTGTGTAAGTGATTTGGAGCTACACAGATCCAGAAAACGGGATAATTATACGATTTCTGTACTTAAGCGTTAGTGATAAAGACATACACTACCGGATTAATAGGTTAACTCTTTCTATGTGCACGAACTAAAATCAGTTGATTCAAGGCCCAATAAAGTAAAATGGCAGTCGCCTAATACATTCATATTCTAACAAACAAAATGTTTGATAAATTCTTACATAAGTTATAATGCTATTAAACGTTTCACACTAACATTTCTAATAGTGTGCCACTGTAAAACCTAATTGTTAACGTAGGCTTTGATAACACGTCACATGCAGTGTTTGTTCTCGGAAAGCGCTGATGTTTCACATTGCATCAATAATGGGTGTGTCACTTCAGCCAGTGAAATCACAAATGGCACATGTTAATTCCACGTGGAGTTAAACAAAACGGTGCAGCATCTCCCCTGTTTTATCTCTGTTAGTTTTCTCGTGACATTTGACCTTATAAGAAATAAATGTCCACGCAAGGAGTGTGAAAGCATTCTTCTAAAATACGAGACAACGTTGCTTTCCGCGTCACTGAATAACCTACCTTCTCAGCCGGCTTTGAAGTTGCCCGCCTCTGTGGCGTAGATGTAGCGTATCCGCCTCAAGTTCAATAGGTCCCAGGTTCGAATGTCGAACAGAGTAAGTTATCTATATAAGGGGTTTCCTTCCGGGGGTTTCCGTTATCCTGAAAGATGTCGAGTAACTCTTAAGCTTTATGGACCCTGGGCTCATTTCAGCCATTCCATGCATCGTCCGAAAAGACTTAACCGCTAACCGAGCGGATATCTTAGACGGTTTCGTCTGTGGCCCGCATTAGGGAGGTCCCAGTTCGCTTCCCGTGGCCGGCCTATCTGACCAGAAGTACACGGGTCGAACATTCGAGCTTCTCCAGTAGGGGAGTTGTTCATTCCGCTAGACTTCGGTGTCGCAGTGGTTCCCGATGAATGCGAGTCACTCCATGACGTCATGGGCGAACTAACTTGGCAGTTGACGTTATAGCTGCCTGCCGCCTTTTTCACTGAACGGAACCAACTGAGCAATGATATTACTTCCTGAAAGTCATGGCACAACTTACAGAAAGATAAATACTGATGATCGGATATTGTGATAAGAGGAGGACCCAACAAAAGGTTTGTGTTTTGTTTAATGAAATACATCCAGAACGAAGGATTACTCATTTTAAAGTAAGCAAAATTATGAAAAAATTCAATGAAACTGGAAAATAGCATCTACCTGTACGTTCCGAGATCTCACGACAAAAAAAAAAGTTGTCACTAAAAAAAGTTACGTCCTATTCACAATCACAGTAATATGAAAATCTGTTGATATCTTACAGCCTTTTAAAACATCACTCTACAAGACTATAACAACAAAGTTACAAGCATTCTACCATACTTTTTACTCACTTCAAGGAAC
This sequence comes from Mantis religiosa, assembly GCA_030765055.1. Taxonomy (NCBI): domain Eukaryota; kingdom Metazoa; phylum Arthropoda; class Insecta; order Mantodea; family Mantidae; genus Mantis; species Mantis religiosa. Next base: position 175,549,604 of record CM060955.1, on the reverse strand, counting down.
GGACACTTATGTATTTGTTTCACTCTGAAATACTGATCAAACATCTTCATTTAAGTAAATACTCAAAGTGTGCTCAGCCCCTTCAGTCAATGTTTCTACGTTGATAGTAGCTCCATGGGCCCTCGGCTTCACTTATTTCATCTTCCAAGCTCACAAGGTACGTTTCTCCACACATATATAAACATGCAGATTTACCGCTGCCCAGCGAAGCAGTTATCGGGCCCATCCAAACACATTACCTTCATTTCAAATTGTTCATCTTCGATTACCATTCGACGATCAAGATCGTGGGATATAGCAACCTCCGTATGGCTGTACTATAATCTCCACTTCACGTCCACATTGCGTGGCAGACTTCCTTTGTGAATATCACAAATTGTTTCACGCGACTCAAACTTGTCAATTGTTAGGCGGATTTGGTGGTTGTTTCAAACCTCGAACACTACACTTCAACGGAATTGTGAAACCTTCAGAATGCGTTTTGGCTGTTTTCTAACTATCGTCAAGGACGATAAGTGCCGACATCTGCCAAGCGAAAGACCCTACAACAATATATTCGTAATTTAAGTCAATTAATTTCTAAATATCCTCGTACGGCCTAACAAAGAATGTATACGCTCTTTTTGGCTAGTGCATTGAAATTGTGTTGTCCCATTTTATATTGGACTTGATACACTTAATTTTGCTCAGAGTGCTCTAGGCATGAGGTTCTTTAGCATTATGTAAATCTATGACACAGGAGCAACAGCCTTAACTCCCTTCCAACAGGTGTGCTAAGGCCTGCCCTTTGCTGGATTTGAACCTGCATCCATAGGACTCAGAGTCCAGCATTTTACTCCTATTAAGTGTTTCAAATGGGAAGAGTTCTCGCTCGTAGCGAATCAGATATGTTAGAGCCTTCAGCATTGCCACCTTGTTACCCCCACTCTTTTAATATTTCCCTCTCTCTCTCTCTCTCTCTCTCTCTCTCTCTCTCTCTCTCTCTCTCTCTCTCTCTCTCTCTCTCTCTCTCGACCACTTGCCAGTGTTCTTGGCGCTAATGCAAACTAAATTTTCCAGTTTTATAATAATGCAGTTGTTGAAATCACAATTGCAACATGTATATTATGCAAATGTTTTAAATATTTAGTTTAAAATTGACTATAGTTTATGAATTACTTATTTTTCCAATTTAATGAAAATGGCAGCGGTGCATCCATATAGCTGTAAATGTTACGTTAAAAGATAATTCGTCATTGTCATTGTCTTCATCGTCTGAGTACTGCAAATTTATGATGATAGGTTCCAAAATCTCGTTAGGTGCTATTTCTGTCCAAAAGTCATCTTCTTGTAGTTTATCTGATGTCTCACACAGTTTTCCCAGTCTTGTTGTGTTCCTTATCAATTTCTTTGTGAATAAGTCGTTCAACGTCAGTCAGTTTAAAAATATTTTTCTGTTTGCAACATAATTTGGGTCCACATGAACTCTATTGGATTGTTCTAGCTGTAGTAAGGGGGGAAGGTAGATCGTGTCTCACTGATCCAGCTGATACACTTTTTCATGAAAGAGTAACTGAATAATGCTGCTTTGAACTCTCTAGAGTAAATAGAGATTACGAACCATTCATAAACAAAGATATAATGTGACCAGACACATTCTGCCAGACTAGCAAGAAGTGTATCGTCTCCTCTCATAGAATTTACAAACAGCTTAGCTTATTCAAAGTACATATTTCTTTTACCAGTCATATCAAATGTTTATGTTTCAGTTCTGAGTAATTTCAAATACACGTTCACACATACATGCCAACTAATGATATTCATTACAGTGCTTACGTTGTAATGCATTGTTATAATATAATGATATCTACTTTATTTATTTGTATTAGAACTATTTAAGCTAAAAATATGGGGTTTTTTACGGTTATGTTAAATACATTACTCTCTCCTTCCTCATGGGTCAGTTTTTGCAAAATCTGAATTTTTGTCTTAGTGTGAATAGTATTTATTAGAGATTGATTGGTTTGCACTCATCACACACAACTTAGGGGGAATGCAATATGACAACACTGCAGGACTCCGATTGGTTCTCACCTAGTAGCACTCAAGGACAAACATCATCCCATTTGAAACAGATAATAGACGATGGAGAACATACATATGTGCTTCCATTTTTGTTACATATGTGAAAATGGTATACATGTAATTTTGACAGTTCTAAATATCTTTTCTTTCGGTGTAATTTAGAATGCTAGTGGTCTTTTTATAATACCATCAAGCATAGGCTTTAAACAAAAAGCTACTCTTAAGTAATGTTAGCAGTTTGCAGGAAACAAAGTGTTTAGGTTTCAATTGTTTAAAAGTTCCATGGGGAAAATGTCTCCTTGTGAAATATCTTATGGAGAAAAAATGTTTCTTGATGGAATATGTTTGTTGCCCTAATATTAGTTGTCATGTCCGTGGGCATAATGCAGTATATGGCCCAGTATTAACAGAAATAAGTACATGAAATAACGTAATAAAACAAACAATGGTGACACATTTCAACATTTATATTTTTCCACACGCATACACACAAAATAAAATGCAGTATTTTCATTGTGACATGTGTATCAAAGATTAAGGATTTTTTTTAAGTTGTATGATTTTAATACAGATATTCACTGTTGGTATGTGATGCATACTTGAAAAAGAAAACTCCTTCATTTATAACAGACACATCATTATACAAATGCATGAAAACTGTACATAATATGAATCTCAAAATATTATGCCTTGTTAAAGTATATAAACACAACTGAAAATATAACTGCTCTCAATCTAAAAATATGCATTCACTGAGAGGCTCTGTACATTTAACAAAAATAACTATAATACAATTTAAGCAATAAGCACACTTGCCAAGTTTTTTAAATTGAAACCCGTAAAACTTTTCCTCATCCAGCAAAACAAGATCATTTTGCAATGACATGACATTTAGAATGCATAAAATAATTGGTGCACAATTACATTAAAACAAATGGAAATTCCATTTTATAAAATTCCTTCAAGACCTGGTACTGGACTGGACTATGCTGTAGAGGGGATTTGGCATGGATGTCCAAACTTAGTCTATTGTATCTATGCCTAAGTGGGACATCCCTGGAGGAAGGATGAGGCGAGAGGAGACAGAGGATGGCCGACCGCAAGGAGCCACGACAGTGAAGAGGGCAGGGTCTCTACATTTTACTTAGATGGAGACCTCCCCTGATAAGCCAGCACAACGGACATTCCCCCCAAGTGTGTCAGTTAGTTCAGAGACTGGGAACCGAACTACCGAAGGTGGAAGTGTTTACCAGAAGCATTCATCCTGCCATGCAACACAGAGACTCCTGCCAACACTTCTAACCTGAAAGAGAGCACCAGATGAGAGATGATGTGAAATGACAAGGGACATGAAATTTGGGGGATGTAATTAACCTACCCAGCATTCACCTGACTGCCCAGAAAACCCCCCAAAAAACCCATGGGTCAAGGGAATCGAATATGGACCACAGAAAGAAACGTTTCGTTGTATAACTAAAATCATCACAAATACTTGAAATTGATACCTGAAGACAAAGCAGTACAATTCACATTATCATTTACTAAATGTTCATTGGTCAGCAAAGACTGTTACTGATGCAATAAAACAATTTTAAATCCTGCAAGAACTAAGTACAAATTAATATTTTGCTATGATCCAGTGAATATGAACATTAATCGTAGTAATGACAGACAAATCACAGCAAAGTATATTATTAGCATGATACATTTGGGTTGCAGTCCTAATTGAACTGAGAAGTCTTGCTTTACTATCATAAAAAAAATTAAAATATAAGAGAGGGGGAAAAAACAAAAACAAATGTTTTGTCATGTCCATGCAACACTTTGAATCAGCCCACAAGATTGTAAAAGGAGGCATCCATTGACATAAATCATAAAAAGCCTCCAGTGCAATAAATTATACGGGCAAACCATAAAAGTTGGCAAGTATGAATAAATATTAGATGCAACATATCAAAACCACATCTGTAAGTAAATCTTTTAAAACACAATCTCATTTGTACTTTACACAACTACTGTCAAATATATAATTCTGTCTGTTACACAATTATTACTATTAACAACTCAGTCACCTTTTTTTTCCCTTTCTTTCTTACCCATAAGTGCACACAAAACACTCCTCATCTACCAAAATATATATATGTTTATTGTCTATAAAATCTATGTTATATAAATCCCTAGAAAATATTAACATTACATAAATACAGTAGAACTCCAATTACCCAGATCGGCAATTATCTGTATCACTTTGACAGAAGAAAATATTATATGACTAAAATTACTTTGGATAGGCAGAGTCAGACTGAAAAATTCAATGCCATAGCCAGGATTTGAACCACAGATATTCGGATATCCAGCCCCTCTTAACCATTGAGCTACTATGGCCAATGTGCCAGCACAACATTAAATTGATAGTAAGTCGCCACAAACGGTGTATCTCGGATGCGAGAGCCCCTAGTGGTCTACCGGGGAAATGAGTCAAATGGAGAATTTAATGTCAGGACAGCACGTTGGCCATGGTAGCTCTAAAGGTAAGAATGACTGGACGCAAACCAGAAGATCCGTGGTTCAAATCCTGGCCATGGCATTGAATTTTTCATGTTGACTCTATCTATCAAAAACCTTAGCCTATATATGGCTAGTGTGGAGAAATGATTAATTTCCATCAATTAACTAAAAATAAAATTACTTTATTAAAGTGAGTTGGTAATGTTTGACAATTATCGCTGTACATAGTTGCATTGTTTTTGGTTTTTTAATGTGTCAGAATCAGGGACATTTTAAGCAAGTACATCCTGTACAAAATGTAAGCTTTACTTTGTAATTATTACCTAATATTACAGTGTACACAAGTATAGCTTTCTTATTCTTTTCTTTTTTTTTTAATTTTAAGAAAGAGCCTTTTCATGATTTATCCAATTATCAGGATTAGATCTAATTTCAATTAATCTGGTTAACTGGAGTTCTACTGTACTACTATAACCTCTGCAAGCTGTGACATTTTTAACCCTGTTGTTTTACATACATGCACGCAAACACACACACACACACCACACACACACATATGTATATAAACTCTATATTATTACTGGTGGCAGCTTTTCTCTGCATAACAATTTTCTGAACACATTGTAACTCAATTTACAGACCACTGCCTTTCAGTAACACCAAGTTGCTATTTATACACTTGAATTATTGTACATTGTTTACAAACAAATTATTAAAAACGGTTATGTTATTAAACTGATAAAGCAGTTTATATCTGTTTTAATCACCTGATAAATTATTATAACTGTGCAATTTTAAATCAAAACTCACAGGTTTTAAGGTTTAACCATATGATACTCTGATGCACTGCTCCTGAAATTTTACAGATCTATTTGTTAGAAACAGATCAGTCAATTGTAGTTTTAGTTATTACAAATCTTTTGTAGAAATAGTGAGTTGGAAGTAATAATCTTTAGTATGTGATTTAAATCAGACAACCATGGATACAGTATTGTGCCTAATTATTCCAAGCTATTCCATTGAGGGGATATTAAAAGCCTTATCTTTCCAAGTTAAATCTGCTAAATTCATGAACTATGACATGAGGTCACTGGGAGAACATAATTGTGAAGAGATACGCACCATGTTCACCCATTAATGCCAGATAACTAGGACCTTCTGGATGTTTCTCCATCTCAAACATTCCAAAACCGTGTGGAAGCGTGCACTCTTGCAAGTCAAGTCAGTGAGTGAGCCAGGAAGCGCTGTTCAAGCAAGTTTGTGATGACTATGGTGAAATGCAGAGAGTGCTGATATTGCAGGGGATAAGCTGTTCAGAAGAGGCTACATCGGGCATATTTTGTTGTGGCACTACATAACAGAAGTGAAGCAAATGTAATATAAAAATAAAGTGACAGTAAACAATGAAATTAGTTCACTTAAGTGACAGAGATAGCTAAGTTGTCTCAGAGAAAACTGAAGTAATGACAGCGAAAATTGAGTGAAGCAACCGTTTAAAAATGGGGCAAAGTCACAATATCTGTGATATCTTACTGGAATTTTTATAGGATGTAGATTTTTTTTTTAATTTGCATCCTCCAATGTTAAGTCATATTGGACTGTGAATGAATTGGGTGAAATGATGCTCAAATGAGTCCAGGGTCCATGGAGCTTACAATTACCCGACATTCGTCTTGAAGGATAAGAGAAAACCCCGGAAGAAACTTTACCCAGGTAACTCGCCCTGACCGAGATTGAACTCAGGACATCTTGAATGTGAGGCAGACATGCTACCATCTATGCTACCGAGGCGGGAATAGGATGTAGATGCACACCTTTTAAGTTCACTGAACTAATTGTTGTATGATGTTATTTATTAAGGTACAATTGTTGTTCTACTAATTAAATCATTTTTTTCATTAAAAGTTATCACCTTTTTTTCCCCTCCTAAGCACTCCTCGGTAGCGTAGATGGTAGCATGTCACGCTCAGGAGGTCCCGAGTTCGAATCTTGGTCAGGACGAGTTACCTGGTTAAGGTTTTTCTGGGGCTTTCCCTTATCCTGAAAGAGTAATATCAGGTAATTCTAAGCTCCATGAACCCTAGGTTAATTTGAGCATCATTTCACCCATTTCATTCATCGTCCGATATGACTTAACATTGGACATAAATTACAAATAGAAAAAAAAAATATATATATATATATATATATATATATATATATATATATATATATATATTTATTTGCTCCTTAAATTTAATTTGGCTATCAGCAATATGAGGTGAAACATATGAGAAATTAACAGCCTGCCATCCTAGGTACCCATCAGCCCATAGAGACAGTTTAATAAATGATAGCCATTATATATCTCCATTATTAACAAATGGATTGAATTAAAACACTATTGCAGTTGTACCACATTACAACAATTTACAGTCAAACAAGAAAAATAAACGATCCATGAAGGACAAATGGCACCCACACTGGACAGCAGGTCCTACAGAATACTGCACTGTTGTGGTCAAGTGTACAAAGGCACTACAGCATTGATACACGACACAAGCCATTTAGATTAGATGGGAAAGATAGCAATAGCAGAACGTTACCATTACATAAACCACAGCAACACTTGTTTGACATGAGAAGAGGCTCAAACATTTAAACATGTTAATGCCTTACGCTGCAAAGAGAGGCATAGATAAGCAAAGTGCAGATCCCAGCTATGAAAACAAGAGTGAAACGAGAGCACAGGGAGCTTTTCCCTTTACATCAGTATCAGAGACCGATGACAGCCAATAAGCAAGCATACTCCACCCCAACAAACCACATACATCTTTTATGTACAGTTCTTCCATCTTGTCTGAACTTCAGAGTTGTATTCATTTAACATTTTTGAAGATGCAGGATGCAGTTTTCGGCAAAATGCTGAAGAAAACAACTGGTGTACAAACCCAAAAAGCATATATAGCAGAGTTAACACAAGGTGTGGCTGTAAGACAACCACACTGATTTTTTTTTTTTTTTTTCACAACTCCCCTGTAGACTCCAATCTATCACTTCCAAATACCTTAAAATGCAGTTATATCTACAGTGCTTTTCCCTCATAATGCAGTTACAGCACGGTTTGTTTCATTCCTGTGCGCATAAATGTATGAATTTGAAATATTAAGTTATGAGTGTTGTCTGATTGTAGTTTTACTTTAGTCTCGAAACTATTACATGTTACAAAGGATTTTTATGTAATAAACTCTTTTAGGGAAGTTATAAGGTAGTTTGGAAGACATTCCCTGGTTTAGGGTACTTAATAACAGATTTAATTGTATACAATTTTTATGGGAACCTGAAAAATAAAGTGTATGCAACAAATTGCCACACACTGGAACAACTAAAAGAAATCATCAGACAAGATATTTATTTAGATGTTGAACTCTCAAGATTTCCAGAAATGTTTGGTTATAGAAGATCAACATTATTAACATTGTAATTGTAACTGCAAGTATGAAATTTGCAAGTATTTGTGGAAATTTTATGCGTCTTTTGTTGGTAAACTGAACTGAAGCATGTCTACCAGCTCCATTGGTGTGAGGAAAAAGCACCAGATATAACTTTTATTATCTCCCAATATTCCACAAATAATTTAATTAAAAATCTATGGCTCCTTATTATAGGAATATATCTATTTACCTGAAACTATAAAGATAGGAGAATCAATAAACCTGAATCTTTCATTGTTAACTTGAGAGTACTGTTAATTAAGACATATCTAAAATTGTTTTAGTTATCTCTTGTACATTTCAGTCTCAATTCTCTGTGGTTTTATCCCAAATGTTCTTGTTCAGAATGTTTTAATTTAGCACACACCATTAAATGCAATGATTATACTTATATTTCTGCTTCATAATATTAAAAGACGCTTTGATGCCAGATGGCAATACAGACAATTTAGCATATTGCCGAAAGCCATTATTGGTATAGCATGCACAAAGGGACAGATGGTGCAGCGCAGAGATAAAAGGCTTGCCGAAACAGATAAAGATAGATAACTGACAGGTTCATCTTTCTAGTGCCATCTTGATTGTTACAGAAAATTCTGGTAATTTCTCAGAACAGTGAGCGGAGCTATAAGAGAAGCTGCGGATCGCCAGTGAGGGGAAGTCGTAATTGAAATTGATTCGTGTGAGTACAGCTGTGTTTTGAAAGTGAACTCTTTTGTTTGTGGTCGATGACTTTTACAATTGTATTTGTGTGTGTTACGTAACTCTGCTACCAAAGTAAGTTTCTATGGAAATAAAGAGCATTTTGGAATTTCTGTAAACTGGACTTCTAATTTTACGAACCCACAAAGTCACAATATTTTGTAGGATTAAATAGGAAATAGAGTGTACCAGAACTCTCCTACTAAATTCAATATCCAACAATCTATAATCTTGATACAGACCATCCACAATTTCAAATGTCAGTTGGTCACTGACCAACAAGATAGTGTCTTTCTGGCACAATTCAAACATGCGTTCTTGCTGCACAATACTATTATATCCTATAACTTTTTATTTGACAAAATAAGCCAAGTTGCATCAGGGGGGGGGGGAAATATCACTGTCAATTACCAGGACCATATCAATGCTGCTAGTCATTGTGACTATGCCTAAGTTCATGAATACTTGGGATAATATGAAGGCATTAAATCACACTTATTTCTACATCATGTTTTTGTTTTTGACTATATTGTTATGAATAAAACCTAATTATAATAAAACTATGACATACTTTTACCATTTCACAGAAAATAATTCAAGCAAGAAATAGCAGAGGAAAATATAACTGACTTCCATCTTTATATAATTGGAAAGGGCATCCAAGCTCCACAGATGATATATGAAACATTAGATGTACAACTACTATACATAATGTGTCAACATTTGTACAACAAGAACAGATTAGTGCCACGCTTTCACATCTAACACAATTTGTCATTTAGCACACAGAGATACATTTATTGCAATATTTAATGTTAGTTGTATTGTGAGACAATTATAATTTTTTAGCAATTCATCTTGAGCTTATTATTGTCACCATGTCATCCTGATTTCATAACTCAATGTTTAGATCTTCACATTACTTCAGTGCTGTTCCTTAACTACTGGCTCTCTTGCCAAAAACTTATAACCAGAGACAGGTCAAATAATTATAAAAAAAAAAAAAAAATGTTACAAAATATTAATGAATACATTTTTAAAACCAAAACACTAATACAAGATTTTAAGATTTTTAAGCCAACAGGAGGCAGACCACACTGGAAGCCAAGTAAAAGAAAAGAAATAATAACATAGCATTGTTTACAATACGAGAGTGGGTACAATCCAGGATCTGTTGTCCCTGAGAATAACAAAGTATATGAATTACAGAAGTATTTACTCACCATATTATACTGAGTGCACTTTCCAATAGTGTTTAAATTAAAACTGCAAGTTTTTATTTTTGAGACTTTTAGAAAATTTTTTGTAATGCACTTGAATACTAATTCTGCATATAATGAAGAAGAAATGGACCAATAAAACGTGTAAATCATTAACATGTACTTCACAATGAACATTAGTATTTCTTATTAATTTTTAGATGAGTCGTATTTATTACACATCTGCTTCGTACGAAAGTGAAGCAGATGTGTAATAAATACGACTCATCTAAAAATTAATAATTATTTCGCTTCACTGTGGTGTTCCAATACAGTTAAATCTCGATATATTAGTATTTCTGTTACAAATACTGTAGATATAACCAAAGTGTAAATCTTCATATAAGATACAAGTATTTTGATTTGAAAATGTACAAATATAATTCTTAATATAAAAAGTATATTTTATTCATCAATTAATTATACATATAAGTTATTTCTCTGGAGGAAAGATGTATTCAGCCAAAGTAGGTGCGCCATGAAGATTATCGAAGCATAAGGAATGGGGCTAGAACATAGAGTTGTCTCATTTATACTGGCCTGTTGCCTGGCTTGGTAGCGTAGATGGTAGCATCTCTGCCCGATACTACTTAACATTGGAGGATGTAAAATTTAAAGAAAATTAAAAAAAAAAAAAAGATTATATTGGCTTGTGACTTGCCACTTGCTCCCTCTACATTAGATACACCTACTTGCTTCATTTGTGTTTGTTTGCCTGCTAATGTGTAATAGTAACCTTGTTATAAGTGGTGCCCATTTGCACTGAGACATTCCTTGTCGTCACAAGGTTGTAATTTAACAGTAGTCACTTTATAAAGTTTCAATTTTAAAAGTTTTGTAGCTGTATGAACAGAGGTTTTTGAAACACCCTTGCTGAACATGAAACACTTCTCTGATGTGTTTGAATGATGTACCAATTTCATCAAGATTTTCATTTGTTAGAACATGTCTTTCTCGCTTCTCAGCTTTAACATTCAGCGATTCTACTGTCACAAACTTATTAACCAGACACCTACTGAAACTGGAATAGCAGGAATGTCTCCCAAAACTGACTACATGATTGGCTGTACGTAGCCATTTCATTGCACTAATAACAGACAAGAAGAGCAACAATAATAAGAATATTCTAACAACACAGATGTTTGGATACACTTTCACTTTTGAGATGTACACGAACAAACTACAATCTTTACAGCTTGATCAGAAAGTAGTGACAGTTGATATTTACAAGCAATAGAGCATTTGGATTGTTAGCGAGCGCAAATATACTGAAGTCATTACAGTTTATTATGCATACATAAAACCAAGCTTGGTTACAGAATAACAACTCTGCATTACTTTTATTTATTTCAAAGATTACAATTACTTATTTATATTTTTGTCAATAGTATTGGACTGTTACAGAACAGAATAAATTAGCTCTTTTGACGTAAGAATAATTTAGACATTATAACAAGGCATGAGCTTTAAAATGCACATTAGGTAATACTGCAAGCAAATGTGTTACTATTAATTTAATTAATGCTATTGAAACACTCAAATAGTGATCTGATACAGTCAGTCACAATTTGTCACATTAAAAAAAAACAACTGTGAAACAACGTAAATGTGTATCTCTTTGCAATACTGAATCCCTTATGCATAATCACCAACTTCATGAAATTTAAACATATAACATTTTCTATCATTCAGAAAAGTATAACAATTCTATAATTTTCATTATAATGGAATAGCTCCACACATGAGTCTTACAAAAGAACTGTCTCCCTCTTGCAGAAAGCCTTTGGCTATACTTTAGACTTAAGTCATTCATTTACGTAAAATGTAAACTCTTCTTCAGTCCTCCTCATATACCAACTGGAACAAGTTTCAGAGAATGTTGGCTCATTATCAGCCTAGACTCATTGGCTTGATGTATTGTGCCATGCGGCCAGGTGGTTATACCTCTCACCAAGGCGGCCGAGTTCAATCCCAGATGACTGCATATGAGATTTGTGGTGGACAACACGATGCTGGGGCAGGTTTTCACTGGGTCCTCCGGTTTCCCCTGCTATCATTCCCCAATTGTTCTATCATCATCTTTCCTATCATTCATCTAGTCCTCATTCTGTCATCCACTTCTTGACTGATACCAGCCTTTGGGCTGATTACCCATCATGGATTCTCTCTCTTTCTCTGATCCAAAGATTCCGTTCCTCAACCAGTTGCCTACAGGCATAAGGATTAAGAGGAACTTGACACCACACAGTGGTATAAGAGGGCACTTAAAGAAAAAAGGTATTGTGTAATGATATCAATTTTGTATGGATATTAAGATTTAATAAATTGTGTTTATTTTTATCTATGAATAATTGTTGCCAAATGGAAAATTACACCAGTTTTTGTATGGCTATTCACACAAAATCCAAGATATATATTTTGTTTCTTATGTCAATATTGTTGCGAGGCATTGTTGTGACGGGTGCAGCCAGCATGCGCAAAGAGACAGATAGTGCAGCACAGAGATAAAAGCTTGCCAAAACAGAGAAAGAAAGAGACAGATAGATGTCTGGAAGATTCGTCTTTCTGGTGCAGTCTTGATTGTTACAGAACGTTCCATTAATTTCTAGAAGTGAGTGGAGGTATAAAAGAAGCTGCAGCTAGTTTGTCAAGGGACAGTCGTAATTGGACTCGATAATCGTGTGTATGCAGCTGTGATTTGAAAGTGAACTCTTGTCTTTGTGGTCATGTGGCAGACGACCTTGAAGGTTGTATTTGTGTATGTTATGTAATTCTGCTGCTGCCAAGGTCTGTACAAACTTTCTACGGAAATAAAGAGCAGTTTGAATTTCTGCAAACTCAACTTTTAATTTTACGAACCCACAAAGTCACAATATTGACATGAAGCTGGGCCAGCTGTGAGGAATGTGGAATTACACATGCTACTGGCTGTTGGAGTCACGACGATGGTAAAGTATGTGCCTTTTATTCTGTTGCCAACCAAGATTTGAAAGCTTTCATTTTGCTGTCTGTAATACAATCCATTTTGAGGTGTTTCCAGAATCATTCTACCTAGACCAGAGTATATATATAAACATTAGCACTATGGGCCAGTCATATTTGCTCTCAGCACTAACAAAAGTGAAATTAAGTACAAGTAGTGTGCTAAGCGTTTAAGTGACAAAGGAGTTTAGCACAAATGGTGACATCATCGTTTTCGTCACGATATATTAAACATACATCTTAATCAAATTTTGTTAGAGCCATTTTTGGTACAATATTTGCTAAGGCCTTAACAATAGGTTTAGATTTAATTTTGTTTGTAATAATTAATTTTCAGTTAAATGAATGACATATGGCTTAATATATGGAAATTTCATTAATTTGATATGTTGAATAGCAACATTTAGCTATCAGAATATTTCTTTTCTTTGTGAAAATTAAATTTCAGATAAATTAATGACATGTCCTTAGGACCTTGCATGTGCAAGTATATTTTAAAATTTTTAATTCTATTAACTTTGTATGTCAATAGACTGCTTAACCCTCTGTTACATGTGCTGCGGACTGTGAGTCCACAGTTTTAATTTTCCGTCAACAATTAATTAGGAAATCAAGATTTTCGTTAGCGATTTTTTCCCCTCCTTTCTTAACGAATCACTGCCAATAATTGGAGACAGTCATTTATTTTCTGAAGCAACATTTTGGTGAGTTGTGGAGTGTTAGTCTATATGTGTTATTCTTGTGAAGCACATCAACTCTTTCAATTCTTTTACGATGTTTGGCTGGTAAGGGAGGTTTCTCCCTTGTAATATTACAAAGTATAAATCATACGGTTTAGAAAAGTTGTTTATTTATTTATGTAAATGGTGGTCATTAACTAAGTACTTCTACAAGCATCAAGAACCGCATCAGGGAAATATTAAGTTTACTGAAAGCTGAATTTCCTCCTAAAGCTCCACAACTAAATATTCGAGAAAGATGCAACTTCTGTGACAGGAAGAAAAACAGATCAACAAGGTTTTCTTCCAAGCTATGCAGTAAATTTGTGTGTCTGGAACATGTCGCAGCATATGTGAGTGCAGTGAGAACAGCAACCACAGTGAACAATTTCCTTGAAATTAAGTGAGAAAAATTATGAAAAAATAAACTTTCTGAACCATTTTTCTAGAAATAAATGTTTTAATGTATGTGTGTTTGGAGGAATTTAGTAACAGTGACGTCAAAATTAATATAAAATTATTTGTGGTTGGTTTATTGACACTCGTCACTTACTTTTTCATATATTTATGAGAGACTAGTTTCAAAGGCCCTGGCCTCCATTTTCAATCTCTTCCCAACTGGCAACTGTTATCTGCTCTCTCTGGTGGTGGAACTATGAACTTTTTTGTCAAATTATCTGCTGGCGGGATTTCAAAGTTCATTACGCGATCCTTATTTTTCCAGATGAATATGTTCTCCCATGTTGTCAATCTATTTTGGTTTATCACTCCTTTTAATAATTTTGGATTTGGATCAATGTCATGGTTTTCATTCCAAAAATGAAATGCTACTGCTGACTTGTCTTCTTGTTTCAATCTGATGTTTCTAAAGTGTTCTTTGACTCTGGTTTTTAAATTTCTTTTTGTTTGACCTATGTAGCATTTTTCACAATTCTTGCAATTTATTTGGTATATTCCAGATTTGTTACCTGAAGGAATTTCATCTTTTGTTTTTGAATTTAGTAATTTTAAAATTGAGTATCTATTAGTAGGTGCCAAGATGATATTTTGTTCCTTGAATATCTTTTTAAATTTATTAAATGTTTTTGGATGATATGTGAATGAACTGAATATGCTGTTGCTTTCTTTTCCTTTAATAAATGTGGTTGTTTCCTTAATGGTTTTCTTTAGTTTAGATTTTCTAATTTTCTTCAACACCAAACTTTTGTTGTATCCGTTTTCTTCTGCTATGTGTATTATTGCTTTTTGTTCCTTGAAATATTCTTCTTTTTCCATGGGTATGTTGACTAGTCTGTGTGTAAGGCTGTTTATTATTGCATGTTTATGTGTAATTGGGTTGTGGCTATTATTTTTTATATAATTTTCTGAATGTGTTGGCTTCCTGTAAATTCCAAATTTTATTTTTGTATCATTCCTGATGATATTTAGATCCAAGAAAGGTAGTTGTCCATTGATTTCCTTTTCTATTGTGAATTTGATAGTCCTTTCTTGCAGATTGAGTAATTTTAATGCATCATCTAAATGTTTACTTGGTACAATTGCAAAGATGTCGTCAACATATCTATACCAAATCTTGAAGATCAATGGGAAGGACTTTTTAATTTGTGTTTCAAATGCACTCATAAATAAGTTAGCCAAAAAAGGTGAAAGTGGATTGCCCATTGATAGTCCTGATTTCTGCTTGTAGTGTTTTCCATTAAAGCTAAAGAAGTTTTGTTCAATGCATATTTTTGTTAGAGAAATATATTCTTCTGCTTCTATTGCTTCCATATCAATTGTAGCTAGCCATTTTTTTAACACCGTCTGCAATTTTTCTGTTGGTATGCTTGGAAATAAAGATGTGACATCAAATGAAACCAGTCTGTCATTTTTGTCCAAATTTATATCTTTGATTTTTTCTACTAAATCTAAAGAGTTTCTTAAATTTGCACTTTCAAATTTTGGAAAACTATTAAATTTACTTAGTAACCATTTGGCCAAATTATATGTGGGGGCATTTATGCTACTAGTAATAGGTCTCATGCCTTTCCCTGTTTTATGAATTTTTGGCAGCCCATATACTCTTGGTAATGTTGGATTATCTACTTTAATTTTGTGCAATTCTTTTTTGTTGATTATTTTGCTCTCTTTTAGCGTTTTATTTGTGGTTTCAATGCAGTACTTTAATGGATTAGTTTCTACTTTTTGGTAATTACTGTCTTCTAACAAATCTTCCATCCTCTTTGTGTATTCTTCTTTTTCCAGAATTACTAGTTTATTTCCCTTGTCTGCTTTAGTATAAATAACCGGTAATCAATGATTACATTGCTGACATCCAAATTGCTACACAAACACTTAATGAAGAAAGTAAAAACACAGTAAAAAACAAATGCTCCAAAATAGTAGAAGAGATTAAAAATGAAAAGAAAAAGAATTTTAGTAACCAAATCATAAAAGCTCTTAAAAAGAAACCGGTTATTTATACTAAAGCAGACAAGGGAAATAAACTAGTAATTCTGGAAAAAGAAGAATACACAAAGAGGATGGAAGATTTGTTAGAAGACAGTAATTACCAAAAAGTAGAAACTAATCCATTAAAGTACTGCATTGAAACCACAAATAAAACGCTAAAAGAGAGCAAAATAATCAACAAAAAAGAATTGCACAAAATTAAAGTAGATAATCCAACATTACCAAGAGTATATGGGCTGCCAAAAATTCATAAAACAGGGAAAGGCATGAGACCTATTACTAGTAGCATAAATGCCCCCACATATAATTTGGCCAAATGGTTACTAAGTAAATTTAATAGTTTTCCAAAATTTGAAAGTGCAAATTTAAGAAACTCTTTAGATTTAGTAGAAAAAATCAAAGATATAAATTTGGACAAAAATGACAGACTGGTTTCATTTGATGTCACATCTTTATTTCCAAGCATACCAACAGAAAAATTGCAGACGGTGTTAAAAAAATGGCTAGCTACAATTGATATGGAAGCAATAGAAGCAGAAGAATATATTTCTCTAACAAAAATATGCATTGAACAAAACTTCTTTAGCTTTAATGGAAAACACTACAAGCAGAAATCAGGACTATCAATGGGCAATCCACTTTCACCTTTTTTGGCTAACTTATTTATGAGTGCATTTGAAACACAAATTAAAAAGTCCTTCCCATTGATCTTCAAGATTTGGTATAGATATGTTGACGACATCTTTGCAATTGTACCAAGTAAACATTTAGATGATGCATTAAAATTACTCAATCTGCAAGAAAGGACTATCAAATTCACAATAGAAAAGGAAATCAATGGACAACTACATTTCTTAGATCTAAATATCATCAGGAATGATACAAAAATAAAATTTGGAATTTACAGGAAGCCAACACATTCAGAAAATTATATAAAAAATAATAGCCACAACCCAATTACACATAAACATGCAATAATAAACAGCCTTACACACAGACTAGTCAACATACCCATGGAAAAAGAAGAATATTTCAAGGAACAAAAAGCAATAATACACATAGCAGAAGAAAACGGATACAACAAAAGTTTGGTGTTGAAGAAAATTAGAAAATCTAAACTAAAGAAAACCATTAAGGAAACAACCACATTTATTAAAGGAAAAGAAAGCAACAGCATATTCAGTTCATTCACATATCATCCAAAAACATTTAATAAATTTAAAAAGATATTCAAGAAACAAAATATCATCTTGGCACCTACTAATAGATACTCAATTTTAAAATTACTAAATTCAAAAACAAAAGATGAAATTCCTTCAGGTAACAAATCTGGAATATACCAAATAAATTGCAAGAATTGTGAAAAATGCTACATAGGTCAAACAAAAAGAAATTTAAAAACCAGAGTCAAAGAACACTTTAGAAACATCAGATTGAAACAAGAAGACAAGTCAGCAGTAGCATTTCATTTTTGGAATGAAAACCATGACATTGATCCAAATCCAAAATTATTAAAAGGAGTGATAAACCAAAATAGATTGACAACATGGGAGAACATATTCATCTGGAAAAATAAGGATCGCGTAATGAACTTTGAAATCCCGCCAGCAGATAATTTGACAAAAAAGTTCATAGTTCCACCACCAGAGAAGGCAGATAACAGTTGCCAGTTGGGAAGAGATTGAAAATGGAGGCCAGGGCCTTTGAAACTAGTCTCTCATAAATATATGAAAAAGTAAGTGACGAGTGTCAATAAACCAACCACAAATAATTTTATATGTTTTAATGTATATTCAAAAAAATAGTTAAATTCAGTGAACATCAATATCAGTGACTAAAACTAATGTTCTTAGTGGTTTAAGTAAATTACAACTTAAAAATTATTTATTTTCAGCAGTAATGGTTAAATATACATATATCCTGATGAACAATTTGTTCCTCCTCTACTGCTGGATATTCAGGAAGTGAAGTGGTGCATCCAAGCCGCCTTCAAAACCATCACCATTGCCATGTTGACTGTGTGTGTGTGGGAAGAGATGGGCTATTGAGTAGATGTGTGTAGAATGAAAAAAGTGCAGCATTTAAGGCATTTAAAAAAAGATTTATGAGTTACAGTATACAATAAAACAAGATTCATATTATGTCAACTGCACTGTGAGTTAGGAATTTTTGCAACCCCAACAATAATTTAGAATGAACCTGTATTTTGTATTACTCTTCCAAAGTCTTTGTAGCTCATTTGCATTTCATCTCTGTCTGCACAGAAATGACATCTGGAATGAAGCGATTGCAATTGGACTATTTGTGCTGGTGTGCCAAGAGCGGTGGAGAAAGAAAACATGCCTGCAAAGCATATCAATTTAAGATACTTGCTCCAGGTGCTTAACAACATGGTTGCCAAGATCTGTCGCCATAACCAGCACAGTTACATAGCCCTGAATGTTGCCACAAAGCTGGGTCTTTGCTAGCTGGTTAGAGAGGTAGAGGTGCTCCTGGCTTAAGAAGCATCTAGAAGATTGAGAACTTTGAGACTAACTTCCTCTCCCCCTTGTTGGCAAACAAAGCTCTTGCTGATATAAAGGGGAGTGTATTCCCCACAGTATTAGGTTGTTGATGTGATGCACAGTGCTGGTTATTCAGCGTTGTACAGCATCAGCAACAAAAATGTTTGACACTTTAACGAGTGATGTTAAGAAGCAACTTCATGCTTGGAAAAACTAAAGAGTGGCTCAACAAACTCATAATATTCTATGTTAGATTACTTCTGTGACTGCAGTATTAAAAACCTCCCACTCAGTAGAGCAAAATTACTCAAATTAAAGAACTGTTTTACATCTTTTCTAAATCTGATATTATTAGGGTTCATTTTATCTGTAATTTGGGCAGTTAGTAAATATATTTTATTACTGTTTCCAGTGATTTTGTGTGCTGCTATCATTCTGAATACCAATATAAATGGTTCCAGAGGGATGGACAGAGTAGTTTGAAATGTGATACACATGAATCAAAACATAAGAAATAAAATGCAACGAGACTGAAGAAAATTCAAACCATAGATTATCGAGTTGCCTTTGTCAAGGAAAACTTTTTTTATGCAGTGCTCTAAGTACAAATTCCCATATGGAGATATTAGGATCTTTTGCCAACAAATACAAAATGAACACATTTAGGCTTGAGAATGATATTATGTTATGTTCAACTTTAATTATATATAATATGATTAGAAAAGCTATGATCCGTATTGTAATGTTTTCTTTTACTGTCAATTTCATACGTTTTAGAAATTTAAATAAAATGTTCTATTACTATATCTCTGATTTTGAGTGCTTCTATAGCAAAAGGTATTTATTTTACTCTTTATAAAAATAGGTATGGTCAGTTTTCGGCAAAAAATGTGATTCTGTTGACAGTACAATAAAGAAAAGAAGAAACTTTAAAGGAAATGTTCTTTGAAGTAAATATTTAATAGAATAAAACTAAACTCCGTTGGTATTTTTTGTATCTAGAAGACCAAGCTTTCTACAATGTCCCAAATATACAATGATTTGGAAATGAGAAAGCATGCATTCAAGGTTTAGTAACATATAGCATTTTTTGTATCTGCATATATATCCTGCTTCAATTATATAAAACTAAAACCAGTTTGCTGCCATTCATTGCTTTTGATTTCCTTTACATATTTCTGACAATCTTAAATTAGAGCAAAATGCTGAATATAGAGGCTTTACTGTTATGTGTATATAATTTACAACAGTTCTGTAATATGACGTGCATAGTGCAAAGGTTATTCAATTAACACTTTAATGATCAAGGTTTCTAAAAGGAAGTTATTCATGTGAGAGTGGCTGGCCACACGTTGGGTACCAAGCTGATGGCAGCATCTCTGCTTATAAAGCAATGGCCTTTAACTGAAAGCATAAAATTATCTTTAAAACTGATAATAAACTGTGTTGTATAAGTGTTGAAATAATCTCCCTCAACTGCAATATCTTTCTGGCATTTGCATATAAAATCCATGTGAATATGCTCCACGCTGTGATTCTGGTAATCTCCTGTTGAAAGAATGATTGTTGGCATTCAATGTCCATTAACTGTTCAAAAATTATTTTTATATACTGCTTCATTAATAGTAACTTAAAATAAAATTGGTCCCATCATTCAGTGCACATTCCTAATCACATTAAGAGTTTTTGCATGGAAATATACTGCTGTTGAGGGACATCTTTTCAACAACTCATACAAGACAGGTTAGCGGTCATCTTTCTAATCAGTGTTCAATATCACAATGAATCCAGAACGACATTTTGTGCACAGCAGATAGTCCTTTAGTGCTAGCCCCTACACAACTAGCTGGAGACAAGGAGAGGCATTCCCAGCTAAGGAAACACCAAAAAAGCCTAATCAAAATCAAAGAGGAAACTTCGAGAATGATACTGTCTCACCTTTGACAGTCAACGTTAAAAATGTCCTTAATTTGCTGCAACACATACCTGAAAGAACATTTTGAAATACCAAGCACTCATTGCTTTGATTTCCTATTGTATTTAGCATTTCAGTCATCAATAGAATAAGGATTGCATTCATGCATGTAAGTACGCATTATCGAACATGTATTGTTTTAATATAATTTTGAGTTGAACTAATATTCAATGCTCCACTTATTGCTAGTATTTACCTAGAACGTGTCTGTTGTCGACTAATGGATGTTGGTTTGCTGAACTCATTGGAGGCGATAGGTGCGTCTCTGTCTGTATCTTGATGAACTTGAAGTTTGGGTTCTCTTCAAAGGTAGTGTCGAAATTAAACAATTTTCTTTCATATTTCTTTATGAAGATTGTTTCCCCTATGGTTAATGCAGCTGAACCTTGGACACTTTTTTAATAAGTGGATTTCTCGTTCTATATCATGATTCTCCTTCCAAAAATGGTAGGTTACCGCCGAATCATGAAGGAGAATCATATCCACTTATTAAAAAGTGTCCAAGGTCCAGCTGCATTAACCATGTGGGAAAAAATCTTCATAAAGAAATATGAAAGAAAACTGTTCAATTTCGACACTGTCTTTGAAGAAACCCCAAACTTCAAGTTCATCAAGATAGAGACAGAGATGCACCTATCGCCTCCAATGAGTTCACCAAACCAACGTCCATTAGTTGACAACAGCGAATGATGTTAGGAAGATCCTAACGAAACGCGTTCTAGGTAAATACTAGCAATAAGTGGAGCATTGAGTATTAGTTCGACTCAAAATTACATTAATTTTGTGCTTCATTGTATCATAGTCATGTATTGTTTTATCGTAAGAGTGTGTGCCAACCACTGACTGCAACATATATGCACATCTTACAGGTTATTGCCCATGCACATGTTGTGGTCTTTCAGAAAACACACATTTAATAACACTATATGATGTTTTGGTTTTCTTATTTGTTAATGATGCTGTTAATAGCAAGAACATATCAATGTTGCTGGGATGCCAGAATTTTATCCTGCAGAAGTTAAATGTTTGCTTTATATCTGTGATATTTATAACTATGGCTCCCACATTCAAAGTTAACTGGTAAAGTATTACATAATCAGGGTGGGGAAATAATTGTAAATGTCCTCCACTTCATGAAGCAAGGGGCAGATATGAAGAGATGTATGAAGATGTGATGCAACGAATAACCAGAGTACGGACATTTGTTACTGATGGTCCCATGCATTCCTCCATCATCAGTCGATCAATCACCTGCTGAACTGATAAGTAATTCATTCATAATTGTCATTAAGATTTTCATATATATAGAACTGTTGCACCAATTATAAACACAGGACACTTTTGCAAAAATTATCATAAAGTGGCTCTCAAACATATGGCAAACTTATAAAAACTGCCATGCATAATAAAAATTCCAATAATTTGTATGTACACATATTCATAATAGAAATCTGAAAGTAATGAATGACAGCAGGCATTTATTCCATCTCTAACATAACTCTATCACCTAAGAAGTTGGGAATTACAAGCCTGGTCTGCTGCACTACAGCCTCTTCGTTAGGAGCAGTATCAGAGATCAGAACTTCACTACTAATTAGTATCACAGATTATTGCTAGAATGCTGTAGCACCAAGCATGTGACGAATCTGCTCAAAGGAAAGCCAGAACGTCAGTGACCAGGGAGCCATGCGGATCCACACTGGAAGGAAGCCCTTGTACAGAGCAAAGAAGCCCTCATTTTCAACTGTCTTCTTTAAACAATCTATTGACGATTTGTACACCAATCCCCTGCAAAAGTTTAGCAAAACACAATGTTTACATTATTATCCTTAACATTGACAAAAATAACAGTTTTAGCTATCTTTTTATTACTATTATTATAATATCATTTTTTAAATCTTATAAATTTTAATTTTCTCTTCAATTTACTGTATGCTTTATCATTGTTGGGACAACACCTATATTTTAAATATATTTTTAAAATTGTACTAAAAATATATTTTTATTTGTTAATGGCAGAATCATACCAGTGCTGCCAATGCATTGGAATTTTGTCATGGATAAGTTATGTGTCAGTAAATCTATGCTTTTAAGCACATTTAAAAACCAATGGTGTGGGCTGGATTTGAACACTGCACCTTGTGATCAGTAGGCCAACACCAAACTGCATCTGCCATTTTGTACTGTGAATCTGCACCATTTTAAACAAAAAACAATCTGTGTTGCATTCATATGACTTTCTCTGCTCACTCTAGTACAAACTATTCTTTCTTACAAACATTTACTCTTCTATAGAGAATAAAAAGAAGTATTTCAGAAAGTGGAGTGCCATTGTTACTAAAATTAGGCAAGTGAGTCAACCTTGTATATACTTTTCTACACTTACAAGTTTTTTATGAAGACTTGTAAGTGCAGAAAAGTATATACAAGGTTGACTCACTTGCCTAAATTTACTCTTCTATCTACTTCATGTTAATCAAGATAAACGTTTGTAGAAATGGTTTTATTATTTGTTTTCTTGTGGGTACAATGGGAATATACCAGTCCCTTGGGTCCTTAATGACAGTCTGCCCCTAGCTTTCAGGATTCCAAATCTGATAAAGTCTTGATATCAAAATTTTGAATAAAATACATTCTTTTTCCATATGACCTAATAAAAATTGAATTCTATTATAAGGTCCTGAAAACTGGGTGGGCATGACAAGGGAGTCTAATATTTTCATTCTTTCATTTGAATTAAGCATAAAATTGAGTAACATTAACTTATTTTACACAAACTATGCAATGTTTGACACAGAAGGATCTGAATACCATACAAAATACTGATAAAATGTTTAATAAACACAATGGAAATAGGGAAATAATTGTAAATGTCCTTCACTTTGAAAATGCCCACAGGTATTGGGGCCTGGTACTTAACATATACCTGGGTAAAAGCACTTACCTTCCTTCGTTATCAACTGGCTGATTCATAACTCTTGTTTTCACCACATCTGCTGGAGTACCCATTGTAGCTGCTACAAGTCCTGCACATATGCTGCGAACATAAACAGTCTAGGTAATTCAATGAATTCAAAAACTAAATATGAAATCCCACCTATCAATGAATCCAGAATATACCAAATTAGTTGTAAGGATTTGAAAAATACTACATAAGAAATACTAAATACTTTAAGTTAATTGGTGGAAATTAATCATTTCTTCACACTAGTCGTATATAGGCTACGGCTTTGTATGGATAGAGTCAACATGAAAAATTCAATACCATGGCCGGGACTTGAACCACGGATCTCCTGATTTCCGTCCAGTCGCTCTAATTCATGAGCTACCATGCCCAACATGCTGTCCTGACATTAAATTCTCCATTTGACTCATATATTTCCGGTAAACCACTAAGAGCTCTCGTATCCGAGATACACCATTTGTGGCGACTTACTGTCGTAAGTACTTGAATCCCAGGCTTCACCATTAAACTCTTATTTAAGGTAATTGGTGGAACTTAATCATTTCTTCACACTAGCCATATATAGGCTAAGGTTTTTGATAGAGTCAACATGAAAAATTCTTTAATTAATTAACTTTAAAGAGAGTCGATTAAAGACACTAGACAACACTTACTTTTAAATTTTTCCGGAACATGTTTCAGAGGCTTTGCCTCTATCATCGGCCGGCTCTCGACTGGTTCTCGTTGGTGTAGCTGACGATATTTTGTCACAGGTCTCCTCTGGTGGCGGTTCAAGGAACTTGCTGAACAAATCTTTCTGGGGGATGTCGAAATTGAATACTTTGTTCCTATTTTTTGAAATGAAGATTTGTTCCCATGTGGATAGTTCTTGTTTTCCTGATGTATGTTTCAGTAGTTTTGGTTCTGGATTTATGTTGTGGTTTTTTTCCCAAAAATGTGTGGCAACTGCTGATTTTTCTAATTGTTTATATTTTATGTTTCTAAAGTGTTCCTTTGCTCTTGTTTCTAAATTTCTTTTTGTTTTTCCAATATAAATTTGACTACAGTCATTGCATTCAATTTGATATATACCAGATTTTTTGTTACATGGAATGGCATCTTTGATGTTTGAGAAAATTAGGTTTTTTAAGGAGAAATGGTTGATTGGTGCTAGTTGAATATTTTGTTTTTTGAAGACTTTTTTGAATTTATCATAGGCCCATGGATGGTCCCTTGGATGTTCAAACTCTGGCAACGATATGTAGATGACATCTTTGCAATAGTACCAAAAAAACACATCAGTGATGCACTAAAACTTTTAAATATCCAAGAAAAAAGCATCAAATTCACTGTAGAAATAGAAAAAGATGAGCATTTACCATTTTTGGATCTAAAAATAATGAGGAATAAAAACAGACTAAACTTTGGCATTTACAGAAAACCAACACAGACAGACAACTACATAAAACTACATTCAAAAACTATCTCAAAAACTGAGTAAAATAGCTTATGCCATCACAGTCATTTCAAAAATCATGGACTTGAAATCGGTCATATCTTTATATCATGCATATTTTCAATCTGTTCTTAGCTTTGGAATATTATTTTGGGGTAATTCAATAGGAGCAAAATCTATTTTTAAAATGCAAAAACGGGCAATTAGGATAATACTACATGTTAATAAAAGAACCAGTTGTAGGCCATTATTTAAGGAATTAAATATATTGCCCCTCCCCTGTATTTACATATATGAAACATTATGCTACATAAAAAATAATCTCAGTATGTACACAACAAACTCACAGATACATTCTCATGATACCAGAAGAAAAGATAACCTTCATGTAATCACACATAGCACTAGTTCTTTTGAAAAAAGTTTTGTATATACTGGCCTCCAGCTTTATAATAAATTACCCAATTATCTGAAGCAAATACCTGCACTGCATCGATTTAGAATTTGTCTCAAAAAACTTCTTTCACTCCATTGTTTTTATAGCATAAAAGAATATTATGATTACTTTGACAATTGATTTTGTTAATGTTAATGATGTTAATGTTTTATAGTATAGGTGAATTGTTTGAATATGTTAACTACAAGTGAAATATTATTGTTATTATTATTATTATTATTATTATTATTATTATTATTATTATTATCATTATCATTACTACTACTACTATTATTATTATTATTATTATTATTACTATCATCATTATCATCATCATTATACTGTACATACAGTTGAATTTTCATTCCAAACTTGTGTTGTAGGTATATATGTATATTGTATAATTTTTAGTTATAAGTACTTGACGTGTCCTATATCATGTAATATGATCAAAAGGATGAATAAAAACTAACTAACTAACTAACTAACTAACTAACTAACTAACTAACTAACTAACTAACTAACTAACTAACTAACTAACTAAAAGCTAATGGCTACAACCCAAGATCCCACAAACAGGCAATCTTCAATAGTTTAGCATACAGACTGGTAAACATCCCTCTCACAGCAGAAGAATACAAAACAGAATACAACAAAATAATTGAAATAGCACAAAAAAATAACTTTCCCAAATCATTAGTGGACAAAAAAGTGAGCGTAGCAAAAAAGAAGAAGCCACTAAAGGAAACCACAACTCTCTCAGCTACAGAAACTAATATGATTTTCAAAAAATTCACTTACCATCCATGGGCCTATGATAAATTCAAAAAAGTCTTCAAAAAACAAAATATTCAACTAGCACCAATCAACCATTTCTCCTTAAAAAACCTAATTTGCTCAAACATCAAAGATGCCATTCCATCTAACAAAAAATCTGGTATATATCAAATTGAATGCAATGACTGTAGTTAAATTTATATTGGAAAAACAAAAAGAAATTTAGAAACAAGAGCAAAGGAACACTTTAGAAACATAAAATATAAACAATTAGAAAAATCAGCAGTTGCCACACATTTTTGGGAAAAAAACCACAACATAAATCCAGAACCAAAACTACTGAAACATACATCAGGAAAACAAGAACTATCCACATGGGAACAAATCTTCATTTCAAAAAATAGGAACAAAGTATTCAATTTCGACATCCCCCAGAAAGATTTGTTCAGCAAGTTCCTTGAACCGCCACCAGAGGAGACCTGTGACTAAATATCGTCAGCTACACCAACGAGAACCAGTCGAGAGCCGGCCGATGATAGAGGCAAAGCCTCTGAAACATGTTCCGGAAAAATTTAAAAGTAAGTGTTGTCTAGTGTCTTTAATCGACTCTCTTTAAAGTTAATTTATCATAACAACACTGTTTTCAACACTTCCAATTAAAGGAAATGAAAAATTCTCATGATTAATTTCCACCAATTAACTTAAATAATAAGAGTTTAATGGTGAAGCCTGGGATTCAAGTACTTACAATAGTAAGTCGCCACAAATGGTGTATCTCAGATACGAGAGCCCTTAGTGGTTTACCAGGAATATATGAGTCAACTGGAGAATTTAATGTCAGGACGGCACGTTGGCCATGTAGCTGAATGGGTTAGAGCGACTGGACAGAAACCAGAAGATACGTGGTTCAAATCCCGGCCATGGCATTGAATTTTTCATGTTGACTCTATCCATACTAAGTGCTACTAAAGAAAAAGAAAGCAACAGCATATTCAGTGCATTTACATATTGCCCAAAAACATTTAATAAATTCAAAAAGATCTTTAAGGAAAAAAATATCATCTTAGCACCTACTATTAAACACTCAGTTTTAAAATTGCTAAATTCAAAAACAAAAGATGAAAATCCACCAATTAACAGATCTGGAATATACCAAATAAGTTGTAATAATCATGAAAAATGCTACATAGGTCAACTAAAAGAAATATAAAAACCAGTGCCGAAGAGCATTTTACAAATATCAAACTCAAAAAGAAAATAAGTCAACAGTAGCATTTCATTTTTGGAATGAACATCATGACATTGATCCAAATCCAAAATTACTAAAAGGAGTGATAAACCAAAATAAACTGACAACTTGGGAGAACATATTCATATGGAAAAATAAGAACCGAGTATTGAACTTTGAAATCCCACCAGTAGATACTTTGACAAAGAAGTTCATAGTTCCACTGCCAGAGAGAGAGAGAGAAATAGACAACATACGATAGCTGGCAAGAGGTTGAAAATGGATGCAACGGCTTCTGAAACTAGTCCCTCCATAATATAAAAATGTAAGTGATGAAGTGACAAAAAACGGACCACAAATAGCTTTTTCAATGAATTTTGATGTCACTGTTACTAAATCCCTCTGATCATGCATAATATGTTCTTTAGCGGATTTTCCTTACACTCTGTATAGTATCATGGCAAATCCATGATAATTCTGCACCTATTTAGCATCTGGTATTTAAATTTAAACTGATTAAGTAACTTTCTCAGTATGGTGCATTGTATGGGAAATATAGTATTTTCTACTAAGGAATGGACTGTTATTTTACACTATGAGGAATTCCTTTTAAAAACAGTAAGTAGATTGGAAATAATCGTTCTTCCATAATAGTCGTGTTTAGGTGCATGAACTGGATAGGTAGTCAGATTGAAAAATTCAATACCATAGCCGGGATTTGAACCACGGATCTCCCAGTCGTCTTGTTGCTACTATGGCCAACATGCCAGCATGACATTAAATTTTCCAGTCACTCCCTGCAAAGATTTAACACCATGATAACAATGAAAATAGTACTGTATTGTCACAAGGTGGGTAGTTTATGCTGTCCCTTTGTCAGCAATAAACACAGGATAACCCAAAGTATAGTTTTGTTGATGCTCATTTATTTAAATACCTTGCCAGTATGTGTGTGAAGTGATTGTCAGTGAGGGTGGTATGAGTGAGCAAAAATCGCTTTGCTGAGTCGTAAGTAGTCAGGTCACCCAAATTCACCAGAGCTGCTCTTTGAACATTTGGTATTGAACCTTTCCACAAGCCTCTCACTCCACCTTTGGCAACAATTTTGGAGAAGGCATCCCATGGATCTTTCACTCTGAAACAAAGAAAATATGGATATGACTATCTGGTAGAAACTTCATTATCCTTTGTTAATGGTTAATGGAAAATGATAGACAATACAATTTACATAATAGAAACAGTAGGATTAATCAGCAATTACAAAAAGTAGCTAAACACATGGATACATTCCTGCATTTCTAGTATATGCAGAAAAACTGCAACAAAGGAATTGTTGTCTGTGGAAAGAGCTGCAGATTTTTGTTCTGTAAAACCAATACAACTGGGCATGCTTACTCATCACTTTTTTGTGTCAGTTTTGTAGGTACATTGCTAGGTGTCAAACTGTATGCTTTAACAAATTTGGCAGTTTTTGTTTACTTGATTTTAATGGTTTAACAATTGTATAGTTATTCAGAATGAAGAAAACTTTAAGAGCCTATTCCCATAAAATTCAAATATACATTTCGTTTTCAACAAACATTTTCAACACAGGCATTTTAGTCAAAATCATTAGGGCATTTTTAAGAAAATAAACATTTAAATGCATTTTTCATATAAGTAAAGGGATGTTTTGCGGGTGGAGCAATTTTCCTGAAAATCTTTGTCAAAATTTGGAAGATGCTGACTTAAATACGAAATTCCGTGAACTTCAAAACATGTTTATCTGGTGAAATATTTCTGTTGAATTTTTGGAATGCAAATCTTCCTCTACTTATTATAAATGAGTGGAAGAAATATAAAATCAACAAGAGGAGAAAGGCCTAAAATTCAGTATCAGTACGTTTTAGTGAGGAAGGGACATCACCCTGCATAAGAATTTTCAAGCATTAAAGTCAGGACAAAAGAGAATTAGGCTGAACTGTTAACATAGGGAATGTCATGAGTGGTTTTGAAATTACTGATAAATTCACAAGTGACAAACCTGTGAGGGAATTTATCTAGGGAAGTTCAGAATCACGAACTGCATTTGTAGAGACTATTTCACGAATAAAACAAATTGTTAAAAGCAACAAAACAAGTTAGGCCTACATTAGCACATGAATAATACCACTAGCACATAGATTAACACTATTTGAAAAAAGTCCACTATATGCAGGAATAAAAATGTATTATAAATTACCCACTGAAATAAGGCGACAAAAGATGTAGAAACATTTAATAAAGGTGTCAAGGACATGCTGGTAAAACGGGCATATTACTCAGTAAGGGAATATCTAGAGGATATTGTACTATCTCCACTTTATAAAGGCATTTTACCTAAATATTGTACATTATTAGTTGTAAACACCTGTATAAATGTAAATAATATTTCTTATTTCATTGACGTGCCACCTGTTTATGGAGCTAATGCTCACTTTGTAAATGTTTGTGATGAATAAAGTTATTACTGTTATTATTATTATTATTATTATTATTATTATTATTGTTGTTATTATTATTATTATTATTATTATTATTATTATTATTATTATTATTATTATTATTATTATTACTTAAGCTCACAAGTCACGGCATACAAGATTAATAGTTCTTACAGGCCGTGCACAAGTTAACACTGGTGAAAGCAACTTTGGTCTTAAGGCCGTCAGGTGGCGCTGACTGATTAAAAGTAACAACCTCTAACAATAACCTCTTTTTTCAAATAACAAACTTCATTTATTTTGAACTACAATAAAGTTACAATTATTTGTGTTGACTATTTCATACATATGTCACTATACAAACATATTTCCTATACATTTTGATATTCTTTGGCTTTGCTTGCTGAATTAAAAGATTTATTTAGTTTCTTGTTGCCTGGCCAAATCTTTCAGCCGCCATGTTACCGTTTGAATCTTGTGGTTGTCTTCACTGCTTATGTGATTGTTATACCTAAAAGTAATGGAACATATGATAATTGCTGAGCGATAATTGTACATGGTGTATAGTTATCAATTTAGAGATCAGCAATTGGTACGTATTTGACAAATTCTAATACTTGTTTGGTCTATACGAAGATAGTGACATATATGTGAAACATACTTTATGCTGTGTTGCCATAGGTGGCAAATCATCCCTTGTACAGTGTGTTGGCATGTACAGACCAACCATCATAGCTGGTGTTTGTGAATGTTAAGCATTGATGATTTGAGAGAGTTAACTTTCAGCCAACTGCTTGAGAATTCCTATGCATGGTTATCACTGAGAATACTTTAGTTCTTGTAAATGTTTGAAGGAATTTGGTAAGTCATGTCCAAATTAATTGGGGGGAAAAAAACTATAGGTATTTGTAGTTAGTTTTTAACACTCTGTCACTTACATTTTTATTTTTTGAGGGACTAGTTTCAGAAATTATTGCTTCCATTTTTAACTTCTAAGATCCGAGGTATGAACTAGGCCAAGTGTTCTTGTTTCCATGAAAACTTATTCACATTACAGTGCATATACTTTGTTGTTTTCATAACTGTCCTTGGTTATTGTAAACCGTATTAGGCATGATAGTCCTGCGCCGTGGCGTAGTGAACTATACCTTGTTTCATGTAAGCTTGCCCAGTATCTCTTAACGGTCACGTGACCTAATCACCTCTCATTGGTTGCTGTTGTGGTAATGACTGTCGTGCGGCAAAAATTAGTTCGTTATTTAACATGGTGATATATCATTATATGTTGGAAGAGAATTGTCAAATTTATATTTTCGTAACTGTTTTAATTAAATATATTATGCAACAGAGTTGATTTATCTGAAATGCATGTTAATTCTTAAATGAAGTAAAGAGGAGGTTCCTTTGCTCTCAAGCACATGGCACGATAGCACGTGATTTAGCGGTAGTGGTGACATTTGTTTATATGACTTTTATCACTGACCTTGTTTTGAACTGGATTAGTCATGC
Source organism: Mantis religiosa (assembly GCA_030765055.1). Taxonomy (NCBI): domain Eukaryota; kingdom Metazoa; phylum Arthropoda; class Insecta; order Mantodea; family Mantidae; genus Mantis; species Mantis religiosa. Next base: position 175,518,155 of record CM060955.1, on the reverse strand, counting down.
ATCGTCATTCAAGAGTGCGGGAACTAAATTATTTTATTGATCGTTTATTGCGCATGTACCTATTATATGTATAATGGCAGAGTCTACCGCCAGTTTTTCGCTGAAGTATTGCAAGGATAGTTATTTACAAACAGGCGAAAAAAGAATTGTGTTGCATGTGTTTAATGCACTCACAGAGCAGAATCCGTCTTTGTCAGTGAGAGAAGTGTAACAGCTGTGCTCTGAAGTTACAGGTGTGAGTGTTAGATCCGTAGGAACATCGCGACATGAAATTGAGGAAACAGGAAAACTTACCATTCCAGGCAAAAGCAGGAATAAACAAAAGTGCGTGCTCGGAGAAAATACGTGAAAAGTGTTGTGCGTCGTCATGTGTGTAGTTTTTCTTTAGAAACGAACTCCCTAACATAAGTAACATTTCCTCTGCTGTAAATGAGGATGCAGATTTACCAAATTTCAGCAGATTGCTTATACAGCTGGGATTTGTGAATGAAAAAAGAGGCAAGAAAAATGTGCTAAAAGACAGAGACGATATTGCTGTGTGGCGAAGACGCTATTTAAGGACAACCACACTGCACCGAGATACAAATCGCTAAATATACACGAAGAACACACGAAAAGTAAAGTATGGTGTGACACGACTTTTAAGACTGAAAGACAAGCATTTTTGGAAGGTATGTGTGCTGGTTTAAAAATCCCAGTGGAAAAGGCCAAAGGCCTTTCATTATAAACTCTCAGTTTCATTGCACAGTCATTCTGTTTCAATTTGCTCAGTTCATTATAAACTTGTATTTTTGCATGCCTTCATATCCTTATTTGTATGATTGTATTTATCTTCCCGGCAATTATTACGACATTTACTGCAGGTTTAAATGTGACGGGAAGGCACCGCCTATGGCCTATGACGCGAAAGCATTAGCCAATTAGGGCGAGGGGGAGGGTTGTTGAACGTGGAGTGATACATTTCAGCAGGGCAAGGTTATATGAAACAGAGATTAAGACAACATGGCTTGGTCCCTAGCCATGGAAAGCGGTCCGGGTTCAATCCCACCCATATGGTGCAGATTTTTAAGTCCCAGGTATAGGACTGGTGCCCACTCAGCATCGCGAGGAAAGTGAAGAGCTTATGCTAGGTAAGCAGCTCTGGTCACAAAAACCAACACTCCGGCTGGCGGATGTCAGGATGCTGACCACATTCCTCCCCTTATCGGTTGGATGATTGCCCACCTCTGCTGTGCGTTAAGTGCGTGAGAGGCCGGAAGTCGGGTTGGTAGGCCTTGGCCCTCTTAGGGGTGTCACGCTGGGGTTTCTTTTTTTTATTAGGCATGATAAGGAAAAAGGGAAATGCCCTATGTGTGGAGATGATACAGACTGGATGATATAATATATTGCAAACAAACAAATGTATGAAGAAAACAAATTTGGCAACAAAAGTGATACAGTTTTAAGGAGGGAGGAAAATTACTACTAATAAGGAAAATATTGTTTGTAAAAAGAGAGGAAATAATGTAAGAAATATAGGTGACTATTTGGGAAAAGTTAGAGAGAAATGCTGTTTTTTCACAAGATATGTTTCAAGAGGTGTTGCTCCCATCATCAGCTGTTTCTAAACTGATGCAATTTCTAGTGTTTTGCTCCTCTGAGTCGTCGGTAGATGGCATGATGTATTTGTCAAAGATGTCCGGTGATGGAGTTTTGAAATTCATGTTCTATGATGATTTTTATTAATGAAGATCTTTTTGCATATGGAAAGATCTATGGGATGACTAACCTGTTTTATTAAAGCTGTCTCCAAGTTAATATCGTGTCTGATATTTAAAAAATGAAAAGCGACTGGTGATTTTTCTGTTTCACCATTTTTAATGTTGCATATATGTTCTTTAGTTCTGATGTTAATGCTTCTTTTTGTTCTTCCTACATATATTTTAGGGCAAGTTTTACATTTGATCTCATAGATTCCTGGTTTTTCTTTTGCAGTAATGGAATTTTTGGGGGGGGGGGGAGGCTTTTAACAAATTCCTGATATTCAATCTATTTTGAGGTGCAAGAACTATGTTGTGTGTTGTGATTTTTTTTAAATTTATTATGGGCTGATGGGTGAAAGGTGAACTTTTTAAAATTTTTCTTTTTTTCTCCTGTAGGTTCCAGGGTGGTTTTTTTATTTTCTTGGCCCTGTTGAGTGTGTAAGTTTTTTGTCCCCTAAATTTGGGTTGAAACTGTTGGACTTAGCTACCGTTTATATATGTAGGTATTCATCTTGATAATCTTCACTGCTCAATGGAAAATTGGTCATACAAAAGATTAAACTATTGAAAATGCCATGTTGGTGTTGCTTTGGATTGAATCTACTATTCTTAATATAATTATCCGTATGTTTCAGTTTTTTTGTAAATACCAAAGGCGAGTTTGTTATCCATCTCTGTTCTTCTTTCAATTTTATACTTTTGATGATTAAGAGTAACTAACAATTACGGTTAGAGAAACTTGAACAAGGAATGAAAGAGAACAGAGGATCATCAATAACATGGAAAACCAGGAGTTGTGTGTATAGAGGCCAAAATTTAAGACAAGCAGGCAGGAAGGGTGTGAACAAGAAAGTTATTATGTATTAGGAATTTGTAAATGGTAATGCATTAATGGGTGTATGTATAAAGAAAGATGAGAAATAAATATTCTATTCTATTGCAAACCAGACTTTAGAAGGGAAGGATAAGTAGAGAGAATTAAATGTAATTTATGTAACAATGCTTATAAGCTGTATGGTCAAGTGTGCAGTTGTAACGTACTCACCTAGGCGGCTTTCCCATTAATCTTCTTTTTCCTTCCATTTGTATTTGTACTTTGACAAGGTCTGTGGGACTAGCACAGAACTGAGCTATAACGCCAGACGTAACACCACTCATGGCAGACTTCCTAAAGCAGAAATATTATTGTGTTGATGTACAGAAACATGAAAAGCAGAGGCTATCCAGTTTCAGAAGAATAAAACAGAGAGCTGAAACAAAGAGTTTTAGAGCGTATATCAGCTATTTCTGAAGATAGAATATTACTTGTAGATTATATGAAATGACAGCCAACAAGAAGCTTAGAGTTACAATTCCTTCATTATTCAATGTACGGTTCAAATGGTAAATATTCTATTACCACTTTAGAACAAGCAGAATTCTCTTTCTGTTAGGTACCACTATCATTGAAAATTAAGCATTAACATAGCAATGTAAAACTTAAGATAAACTTTACATGATGATGTCAATTACAATGACAAACAGACACATAAATAGCAGCTAATCAGAAGTGTACATGAAACAGCTGAGTTACACAACTATTTATATAAAGCGATACATTTGTTTCTTTAATTATAAACCCAGAAATTCACATATTGAGCAGTTTCAACATCAAATTAAGCAGCACGTTTGGGAATTTTGATTCTCTGTAAAGAGAACAGTAACTAGCTCCCTGCGCAAGATCGTGGGCCAGGATTTTTTTCCTGTGATTCCTGGCCCATGAGTTTACAGAGGAAAACAGTTACCAAGTGAGTACATGGTGATGGAGGTGTCAGGATATTCACGTAATAAGAATTGCTCCGAGAAGCTACTTCGCGTTTGATGTACAGTAAAACCTCATTCACCCGGACCTCTTTAACCTGTACCAGTTTTGTAAAAAGAAAAAAAAAAAAAAAAAAAATTCTTTAGTGTAGTAAATAAAGACTTCTTCTACAGACAAACTGCTATTCTCAGTAGGTATATTACTCTAATTCTCCTGCCAGTAGACGAATTCATTGCACTCACCCCACCTGCTTGGAACCAGGTTGGAACAGAAACTTTGATAGTCATGGAAAAAATTGTGGCCTGGTGTAAATGAAGACGAATTTGTAGACATTTTCAAAATATTGATGGCTGTTCTGATGTTGATAAAAACATTAATAGTGATGGAGGTTATAAACCGATTACAGAGGAAGGCATTATTGCATCACAATGCTACTGAAAATGAAAATTATTCAGATTCAGACAGTGTTGATGGACCAGGTGTGGTTATGACCCACACACAAGCAGTAACAAACATAGAGAAATTGATGCTTTATTTCGAGAGTCAAGTCGAAACATTGCCATATGAACTTCTTAAGTTAAAGCGGATGTGAGATCGCGCTGCTCGTAAGCAATACACTAGATACAGAACATGACATGTTGCATTCTGGCTCGGAGGCAATGAGCAAGAGACGAAGGGAAGTAATGAAATGCACCAATTGGGCTTGATTTTAAGTCAATTGTGTCTTACGAAATATTTAGCTTTGTGAAGCGATTGGGTCTTGCAAAACATCTACTCTACTGAGATAGCAGAAGCCTACTGCTGTTATGACCCATACACAAGTAGTAACAAACAGAGAAATTGATGCTTTATTTTGCGAGTGAAGTCAAAACATTGCCAAATGAACTTCTAATGTTAAAGCGGATGTGAGTACGCGCTGCTGGTAAGAAATACACTATACTGAGATAGCAGAAGCTCACTGCTGTTATGACCCATACACAAGCAGTAACAAATATAGAGAAATTGATGCTTTATTTTGCGAGTGAAGTCAAAACATTGCCAAATGAATTTCTAATGTTAAAGCGGATGCGAGATGTGCTGCTTGTAAGCGATGCACTAAACTCAGACAGCAGAAGCTCACTGCCTTTTCAGGACAGACTAGTTTGTAGTACAGTACAAACAATGTATGTGTTTTAAGTGAAACTGTGTCGATAGTATTTTCTAAGCTCCATTAAAATATTTTGGTAATGTTGTACAAGTTTTTCCATGATTCTCTGGATAACCCAGATTTTTGTTAGCTCAGATCGACTGTGGTCCCAGTTGATCCAGGTAAACCAGGTTCTAATGTACTGAAAATTCAAACCAATAACAAGGAACATCTCACAAATGGTTAATGCCACGAGAATTATATTTGACATAAATATAATGTGTTTTAACAAGATTTCCCTTTTTTTTTTTTTTTTTTTTTTTTTTTTTTTTGTGTGTAACAAAATTTTCTCGCTTACAGTTAACCAGTTATACAAAAGTAATCCAGTTTAATCAAATTCATTAAGAGCTATGGAATTTTTTTGAAAATCTTCATGTCACATGCTTGGAAGGAGGAGAATTTAGATATATTAAATATACATTAATATTTATTATATGTATGGTTCTCCCAGGTTAAATAAGCAACTGTTGACGTAAAATGAAGCACCAAAAATTCCAGGTACAAAGAATGTTTACAGCTGTGTAGGAAACATCGAAACTAAACTGGATGAAAGTGTGTTGTCATTCTAATGGGTCAAGCAGCCCCTAATAAAAATATTGTTCACTTCTTGAAGTAATTGCTTCAAAAACCTTACAGATGTACCACCAACTGATAGCCTTGGAAATGCCACTGTCGCCTACTACTAAATGAAAAGTAACATAAAATCTCAAGAGTAAAATATTGTAGCATAGGAGAGTAGGACATCTCTGAACAAAGCAACTCTACACTTACAGCTTGTTTTGCAAAAGCCATTTTCTAAATTCTAACATTTGTTAAACATCTTAACGTGGCAATATTAACTTAACGTAAAGTTCACACAATTTTGCAACTAACATATTCAGTGAACAGAAGTTATATTAACTTTATATTAAATTCTTAAATGACTTAAACATTGTGTTAAAATCCAACACAGATGAAAAGCTCACCAAAGGGGAAAAGAACCATCAGGCTCCCTCTTCCACACTTTGTCTCGCAAGGTTTCATAGCTGACAATGCGAATGCCTGAGTAGATGACATGTCTGTAGAGGGCTGGAGTAATCCCCTGCCAGAGTTTGAGCACACCTTCCTCATTTGCAATTCCCAGAGCAGTCTGCAACATGCCCCTGTATGGGCCACTCTATAGAACAAAATAAAACAAAAATTATACATTACAAAATTAACTGCTGAAAATCGTCCCCACAACAAATGGAACTTTTAGTTTTCTGTGCAATCTTATAAACTGAAATTTCTCCTTTACTTGACATATATGTTATCATTTTATGCACAATATATAATTTTTAAAAACAGTACTGTATCTGTCATTTAAACACCTATACAGTTTGGAGTCGGGAGGTAAAGTTTAGCCCTATCTTTTAGGATAAGTTTTGCTCTAAAACTTGGTATTACTATTAAGTATCAAGTTTCAAGTTTGATTCTTAGCAAATATATGAAGTTTGGTTTTTTTTTCCTTTTGTGCTTTCATCAGCGAACATTTTGCAGTGAAGGCATGAGCCAAGTGGTTATTTCCAATTGCACAACACTGAAATCTGCAGTAAGACAGAGATCCTGCCAATCTAAATACTGTGTGAAGCTAATTGCTTTAGTTTAAATTATATATGTATAGGTCAGCATGGGGAAGGGAAACATATATAGACATATGTGATAGATATGAGAGGGAGGGTTTAGCCATATTGAGAGGGGGTTCACCAAAGGAGTGCATTCTATGTGGAAAAAAAAATAAGTTTAAAACATTTAGAATAACCTTAACTTCTGTGATTGGAAAAGTTTTTGAAAAGATTTTATTAGTTAGACTGGTTGACTTTCTTAGTAGATACGATGTATTGAATTGCCACCAGCATGGTTTTCGAAAAGGTATGTCAACAACCACAGCAGTTGCTGATTTTATGCACAAAGTCTCAGAAAATCTAGACAAAGGTTTGAGCACCGCGGGAGTATTCAATGATCTTTCAAAGGCGTTTGACTGTGTCTCAAATACTGCTTAATAAACTAGAAATTTATGGCATAAGAGGCAAAATGCAAAATATAATTAAGTCTTATCTAAGTAATAGAAAGTGTTCAACAGAAATCAACCATAAAATAGGTTTAAAAAATGTAAAGTATGTATCAGAACAAAAAGTAGTAACAACTGGAGTACCACAAGGGTCTGTTCTGGGTCCAATTTTGTATCTAATATATGTAAATAATTTACCAAATTATTGAGATGAAATGGAGGGATGTAATTAACCTAACCAGCATTTGCGTGGCAATCCGGGCCTCCCGAATGCAAGCCTGAGCCCTCCCACTTGGTTTAGTAAGATAGGAGTTTTAATTTAACTCCTGAACCCGGTGTTACTTTCTGGAACTGAAGGAAGCTTCTTTCAGCTATTCTTGAAAGCTAAAGACAAAAAATGTATCTCTACCTTTGCAAGTTTTGGTCTACTTATGTGGAACATTTTAAAAAGAAACTTACATTTGTACTACCATGTTGAGCTGCGGCTATCTCCCCCTGAATCTGCAGTCGTGTTTTTGTAAGATCCAAAGGATATGTAACTGAAACAGAATCATAAATAGATATGGATAATTTATTAGTACTAAATCTTGGACTAAGCTGGGCCCTGGCGCTTTTGCCACTAGAGTAGCCCCATACTTGGTACGTGCTTGCTTCTTTCTACTATTAATTTCTCTCCTATCTTTCTAGTATCACGTTTTTCTCTGCTGAAGGTTATTAATTTTCTTTTCTTTTACTCATAAATATAAATGAATTTTCTAAGTATTCCAATAAATGCAAACTGATATCACCTTAATACTACATAGCAGTTGGACACACGAGTGTTACTATGCTAAAGGACTTAAGAAGCAAAAGCTCCAATAAGAATATGGATATTGCACAAATAAAAATATCTGTTAATGAATCTCCACTTATCTTAAGAAGTTGATTTTAATACTTTCTTCTTTTTAAAATCAATTTTGAAGGCACATTGCATTCATCTTCAGTTTATTCCAAATAACGATTTATTAACATCAACTTCTTAAGATAGATGGAGATTCATTAACAAATATTTTTATTTGTGTAATATTTATTACTTCACTGTAACTAGCTTCATTTTCTGTGTAATAAGAATATGGATTAATTAGAGCCAACTGAAAAATTCAATGCCATGGCCGGGATTCGAACCACGGATCTACTGGTTTCCGTCCAGTCGCTCTGACCCTTGAGCTACCATGGTCAACGTGCCTTGGTAGCTCAAGGGTCAGAGCGACTGGACGGAAACCAGTAGAACCGTGGTTCAAATCCCGGCCATGGCATTGAATTTTTCAGTTGGCTCTAATTAATCAAAAATCACCCATATACCGGAGTAATGTATTTAAAAGGATTAATTCTTTAAGGATTAATTCCTCAATATAAATTTACATTAAGAATATGGATGTTTCCTTTTGGATGAATTTGAGCGTAAGAAGTTATAAGTAAAAAAAACATGACATTCATGCAACTTTTTCCAGTCATTCTTGTACTAACCAAAAGACACACTCTTCTACATATTTTAAAAAATGCTTTTGTTACATATCTCCTTATGTACAGTGGGAATACAGTAGGCTTTAAGCAATACTTAATCTTAATCTTCTAAGAGCTGGTTGCTATGTGACAGTTTTGTATGGAAAGGACATAAGAGAAAAGAGTAATGAAGTCCTATTTTAAAAAAATGTAAGTATTTGAAAATAAACAAACAGCTAGGAATATCAGAAAAATTATTTGTAGTCGGTTTATTGACACTTTGTCACTTACTTTCTTACTAGGAATATCTCAGAAACATTGAACTCCACAATGCCAATTAGGGTTTAGATTCACAAATCTTATAGCTACACTTTGTCATTGACTTTGACCATAACTGTCTCACATCTCTTAATTTCTAAAAAATATCCCCTATCTATGCTTTGCGGCTTAACACCCTCAATCTCTAGGCTGTAGTTGTTAGTTGTATGTTGGCAGTTCTATGTTGAAACACAGAAAGCTAACTTGCCCTTTCTGCATAAATTGCTTATTAAAGAAAGCATAAAGGGATCAATGGGTGGATCACTGCGCTGAACTGCTCACATAAATTCTAAAGGTAGCTCTTAAGATTTTCTAGCATATACTATCCAGTTTCTAATTCTTTTAGTTTTAAGTCAGGATTCCACACTTGGAATTTACCCTAGTTGAGCTGATGTAAAGGGTGAAATCTATATAGTCTTAACGGGTCACTTTTGCAACACTTGAAATGGTTTTATATGCTGAGAATGTGCAATTTTTGCAGTTGCATCATGGAGCGGAAAAATGAATAAAATAAAGATGTGAAAGCAAATTAATAGTTCTAATAGATTACTTACACTGCCATTAGCATTGATACTGCTCAAAATAAGTATATAATTTAAACCAATCTAAACTGTAAAATGATGAGGTGATTTTGATACATGATACCATTGTTAAACTTTGTATTCTACAATGCTATGATATAAACTTCAAAAAGGTCAGTAATTGGCAATACATCCTCTAACCCTAACTTTACCATAGCACTTACCTAATTCTGCTATACTGGCAGCAATGACTGACACTGCATAGGTGCACCAAAATGTGTCAGCATAATTGGTTTTTATTTGGGGAACTGGCACTGGAGAAGGCACCATCTTTGCAATACTCCTCTTTGGAGGTTATGTATCTTCAAATCTTTAAACAAAAGAGAATGTAATTTTATTTTCATTATGTTTATATACGCTGTTTTCATGGAATTCGCTTTACTTTATATATTAGGGGAAAGTTATAATTACGTATACCCTTGTTATTTAGTATAGTATTTGATTTTCAAACTGTTTTATAGCAATAAGAATGTATTGAAAGGAACAATTAACTCTGCTTTTATCGGTACTTCATTTCCATCATTCCGCTCTCCTGAATTGGGCTGCTATTTGGCCAGATGTGGTTAGCACATAAAACAAAGGTTATACTTGTCATATTTAGCCGAAACTGAATAACTCACGGTATGCATTTCCTTTGCAATAACATTACGTCTTTCTCACCAAGGTAATCATTACCCTGCTCTGATTTTCGTTACTGATATAATATTTTAAAGTAGAGAACCGCAGCTCACGTTTTCTCTTTCAGAACACCCTGGTCATCACCTGGTCATCTGTGGGTCATCCTTCATTTTCATATCAGTGCAACCAACAATTTTAGCGTTCACACAAAGTTCATAAGTTCATAACTATTTTTGAATGTAGGTGCGCAAGGATTCTAAACAGGGCTACGGTGTAAATCAAACCTAACCATATTATCTATAGCGTGCGCAGACAATGGCATTGGAGTTAATCTGTGGCAGCGCCACAACTTCTTTATAAACACTTGAAAAATCAGTGTAAAACCTAAAATTTCGTAACATCGTACATGCTAATTCGTGGTTCACGAGGTGTTACACACATAATTATGCTAAACGTTATAATTTCACGCCACTGTTATGTTATTTATATGACGTGGAAGTTAGAATCCTGAATAACGCGTATAAAATTTAATTTGTTTGCTCGCGGCTGTAGAGTCAAACTGTGAAATCTGGTCTAGGATACCTTTTATATTAAGTGCCTGTCTCTTAGAAATGCAATTTTTAACCCTCTCCTAGTGACTTCGTAATACATGATCAAAACTTCCAAAACCAGCCACGGAAAGTTTTTAGAACGCCAAGTTTCTCTAATAAATAAAACAGATGAACTTTATTCATATTTGACAGCTCCATTGTAAACATTAAGTAAAACATTATTATTTTTTCTTTTACATTTACAGGCTTTATAACATAGTATTCAGGGTCCATGCGGTAAACCTCATTGAAACATTGATGATTTTAATACATTTTATAAATATATGCGATTTAATTGCCCAGAATTTTTAGATTTGCTTTAAGTTTGCTAATTTTCTTGATTAGAAGTTTTCGTGTTCACCCAAGTCAATTCGATTAGAGTGCACTTCCAAGCTACGATTTTTCAAAGAATGAACTCGTCATTAACAATTTATATTTGGTACACCGAATTCTTAGTGAGAGTGTCATGAAGGACGCCCAGAATTTATTCGGGTGACACTGGGCATTAGTATCAGTCAAACCCGAAGCATTTTTTTATCGACAGACTTTGCAAAACCCTGTTGATGATGGATTGCGCATAAACTTATTCCGGATCAAAAACAGCGCATGAATGGTACAGAAAAAACCCTATAAAATTCCAAGGCGGCACTTCAAAAATTGGTTTGGAATGAAACGATATTCAAATGAGAACTGAGTATTTAGAGCTTAGAGCCCGCCTCAGTAGCGCAGATCAAAGACGGTAGCATGTCTGCCTCACATTCAAGATGTCCCGAGTTCGAAACTCGGTCGGGGTGAGTTACCTGGCTAAGGATTTTTCCGGGGTCCTCCCTTATCTTCAAAGACGAATGTCGTTTAATTAAGCTCTATGTACCCTGTACTTATTTGAACATCATTTCATTCATCGTCCGAAATGACTTAACGTAGGAGGTGTTCTCTTATCCTCAAAGATGAATGTCCGGTAACTCTAAGATCTGTGTAACCTGTACTCATTTGAACATCATTTCATTCATCGTCCGATATGACTTAACGTTGGAGGTTTTCTCTTATCCTGAAAGACGAATGTCTGGTAACTCTAAGCTCTATGTACCCTGTACTCATTTGAACATCATTACATTCATCTCCGATATGACTTAACGTTGGAGGTTTTCTCTTATCCTGAAAGACGAATGTCTGGTAACTCTAAGCTCTATGTACCCTGTACTCATTTGAACATCATTACATTCATCTCCGATATGACTTAACGTTGGAGGTTTTCTCTTATCCTGAAAGACGAATGTCTGGTAACTCTAAGCTCTATGTACCCTGTACTCATTTGAACATCATTTCATTCATCGTCCGATATGACTTAACGTTGGAGGTTTTCTCTTATTCTGAAAGATGAATGTCTGGTAACTCTAAGCTCTATGTACCCTGTACTCATTTGAACATCATTTCATTCATCGTCCGATATGACTTAACGTTGGAGGTTTTCTCTTATCCTGAAAGATGAATGTCTGGTAACTCTAAGCTCTATGTACCCTGTACTCATTTGAACATCATTTCATTCATCGTCCGATATGACTTAACGTTGGAGGTTTTCCCTTATCCTGAAAGATGAATGTCTGGTAACTCTAAGCTCTATGTACCCTGTACTCATTTGAACATCATTTTATTCAACGTCCGATATGACTTAAGATTGGAGGACGTCAATTAAAAGAAAAGCAGCATGACCTTGAGAATATAACAGAAAGAAATCACTCGGTGCCTTGTTAGTCTATGAATGCTTGACTAACATTGTTCCAATGAGATGTGCATTTATCAAGAGCTCTGGCTTATCACTAAAGGGATTCATAAATATACGGAGGCAGCGCATTTATTAAACTGATGTAATTCTTTACAAAAGCGCCAGTAATGTTGGAAAATATATGCAAAAGTAATTTTGTCTACAGACTCTGAAGAAAAAGCCATAGATTGCACATTATTACGTGAATCAGTGCCAAGTAATTGTTCTATCACACATGTATTATAAGCCAAAGTTGGAAATCAAATCAATTGAAAAATTAAGGCTATAGGTAAATAGGATTTGAACCACGTATGTTTTACTTTTCATGACACTTGCTGCAGAAGCGTTATTCCTTAAACTTCTTTGCGTCACGTTGGTTCGTTATATGATGATGAATTTCGTATTTTGTTGGGATGTCAATTTAATGTACATTTGTTGGTATTTTGTGTCTTTTTATTCCCCTTTCGCGGCCTATCTAGTTCACTAGTTGTAGTGTTGGATCGATGATTAGATTACATTTATTTGTTAAATGGCACTTCTGTATATTTAAAGATTGCACTTTATTTTAAAAAGACAATAAATATGTTTAAAAGACAATCATAAGTGCATTAGTTGCAGGAGTTCTTATGTCATTGCAAATTTCTTTATTTCCCATTCAGGAAACTTTAGCACTTCCATGGTTATCTAACTTTACACGATCGCTTCCCACAGAATTTATATAATCTCCTTGACTGCGCGTCTATTTTGTTTTGTAACTTATTACATTTATATTTTATTAAATACTATTCTAGCTTTCTCAAATTTAAGTAATATTTAAATAGACAGCTGCTGCTGGAAGGTATATTTAAATTGCTGTTTCAGATTGTTCTAACCAACTGAGCTACAACATGAAATGCTCCAAGAACAATTATTTGTGAGTGACGATGTTGGAGGAGTTAATTAAGCAAGCCCCAGGATATAGAGACGGAACATGAGGGTAAAACTGGAGCAGCCCAGAGAGGCCCCGAGCAACCAGGCAGCCTTTAGAGTCCGCGGAGAATGTCGTTTCATGTGAGCAACTGTACGATACCTAGAAACCGCTTATCGATCAGGGAAAACCAGCAGAAACTCAAATTCCTGGTGGACGGTCGACGTAGTACCTCGGCGGCAGTTCTATTTCTGTTAGTAAAAACTTGAGTTTTAGCAGGATAGGAGTGGGATTTCATTACGGAGGGGATTCAGTACGTAGGCTACCATGCTGGGCCCATTGTTCCTGTCCCCAAGTGGGGGCACCCCCGGGAGGAAGGATGAGGCGAAGGAGACAGAGGGCGGCCGACCCAAGGAGCCACGGCAGTACAGAGGGCAGAGTCCTTACAGTTTACTTGGATAGAGACTTCCTCCGACAGGCCAGGACAACGAACTCGCTCCCCTACTGCGGGACGGCAACGAGCCCAGCAGCCGAGCCCTAATGATCCCAAGGAGCCACGGCAGTACAGAGGGCAGAGTCCTTACAGTTTACTTGGATAGAGACTTCCCCCGACAGGCCAGGACAACGAACTGGCTCCCCTACTGTGGGACGACAACGAGCCCAGTAGCCGAGCCCTAATGGTACCAAGGCAGACGATCCGAGGGCAGGGTCCCTACAGTTTACTTGAATAGAGACTTCCCCCGACAGGCCAGGACAACGAACTGGCTCCCCTACTGTGGGACGACAACGAGCCCAATAGCCGAGCCCTAATGGTACCAAGGCAGACGATCCGAGGGCAGGGTCCCTACAGTTTACTTGGATAGAGACTTCCCCCGACAGGCCAGGACAACGAACTGGCTCCCCTACTGTGGGACGACAACGAGCCCAGTAGCCGAGCCCTAATGGTACCAAGGCAGACGATCCGAGGGCAGGGTCCCTACAGTTTACTTGAATAGAGACTTCCCCCGACAGGCCAGGACAACGAACTGGCTCCCCTACTGTGGGACGACAACGAGCCCAGTAGCCGAGCCCTAATGGTACCAAGGCAGACGATCCGAGGGCAGAGTCCTTACAGTTTACTTGGATAGAGACTTCCCCCGACAGGCCAGGACAACGAACTGGCTCCCCTACTGTGGGACGACAACGAGCCCAATAGCCGAGCCCTAATGGTACCAAGGCAGACGATCCGAGGGCAGGGTCCCTACAGTTTACTTGGATAGAGACTTCCCCCGACAGGCCAGGACAACGAACTGGCTCCCCTACTGTGGGACGACAACGAGCCCAGCAGCCGAGCCCTAATGGTCCCAAGGAGCCACGGCAGTACAGAGGGCAGGGTCCTTACAGTTTACTTGGATAGAGACTTCCCCCGACAGGCCAGGACAACGGACTCGCTCTCCTACAGCGGGACGGCAACGAGCCCAGCAGCTGAGCGCTAATGGTCCCAAGGAGCCACGGCAGTACAGAGGGCAGGGTCCCTACAGTTTACTTGGAGAGAGACTTCCCCCGACAGGCCAGGACAACGAACTCGCTCTCCTACAGCGGGACGGCAACGAGCCCAGCAGCTGAGCCCTAATGGTCCCAAGGAGCCACGGCAGTACAGAGGGCAGAGTCCTTACAGTTTACTTGGATAGAGACTTCCCCCGACAGGCCAGGACAACGAACTTGTTCCCTACAGCGGGACGGCAACGAGCGAAGCAGCCGAGCTCTAATGGTCCCAAGGAGCCACGGCAGTACAGAGGGCAGGGTCACTACAGTTTACTTGGATAGAGACTTCCCCCGACAGGCCAGGACAACGAACTCGATCCCCTACAGCGGGACGGCAACGAACCCAGCAGCCGAGCTCTAATGGTCCCAAGGAGCCACGGCAGTACAGAGGGCAGGGTCCCTACAGTTTACTTGGATAGAGACTTCCCCCGACAGGCCAGGACAACGAACTTGCTCCCCTACAGCGGGACGGCAACGAGCCCAGCAGCCGAGTCCTAATGGTCCCAAGGCAGGCGATCCGAGGGCAGGGTCCCTACAGTTTACTTGAATAGAGACTTCCCCCGACAGGCCAGGACAACGGACTCGCTCTGCTACAGCGGGACGACAACGAACCCAGCAGCCGAGCCCTAATGGTCCAGGTAGGCGATCCGAGGGCAGAGTCCCTACAGTTTACTTGGATAGAGACTTCCTCCGACAGGCCAGGACAACGAACTCGCTCCCCTACAGCGGGATGGCAACGAGCCCAGCAGCCGAGCCCTAATGGTACCAAGGCAGGGGATCCGAGGGCAGGGTCCCTACAGTTTGCTTGGATACAGACTTCCCCCGACAGGCCAGGACAACGAACTGGCTCCCCTACTGTGGGACAACAACGAGCCCAGCAGCCGAGCCCTAATGGTACCAAGGCAGGCGATCCGAGGGCAGGGTCCCTACAGTTTACTTGGATACAGACTTCCCCCGACAGGCCAGGACAACGAACTGGCTCCCCTACTGCGGGACGACAACGAGCCCAGCAGCCGAGCCCTAATGGTACCAAGGCAGGCGATCCGAGGGCAGGGTCCCTACAGTTTACTTTGGAGAGAGACTTCCCCCGACAGGCCAGGACAACGAACTCGCTCTGCTACAGCGGGACGACAACGAACCCAGCAGCCGAGCCCTAATGGTCCAGGTAGGCGATGCGAGGGCAGGGTCCCTACAGTTTACTTTGGAGAGAGACTTCCCCCGACAGGCCAGGACAACGAACTCGCTCTGCTACAGCGGGACGACAACGAACCCAGCAGCCGAGCCCTAATGGTCCAGGTAGGCGATCCGAGGGCGGAGTCCCTACAGTTTACTTGGATAGAGACTTCCTCCGACAGGCCAGGACAACGGACTCGCTCCCCTACAGCGGGACGGCAACGAGCCCAGCAGCCGAGCCCTAATGGTACCAAGGCAGGCGATCCGAGGGCAGGGTCCCTACAGTTTACTTGGATACAGACTTCCCCCGACAGGCCAGGACAACGAACTGGCTCCCCTACTGCGGGACGACAACGAGCCCAGCAGCCGAGCCCTAATGGTACCAAGGCAGGCGATCCGAGGGCAGGGTCCCTACAGTTTACTTGGATACAGACTTCCCCCGAAGTAGTTTTCCACAGAGCATATGATCCTGTCTTGTACCGCCGAGACACTTCTACCCTAAAAGAGACCACCAGATGAGAAATGATATGAAATGATTATGGAGATGAAATGGAGGGACAGGAAATTCGGGGGATGTAATTAACCTACCCAGCATTTGTCTGGCGACCCGGGAAAACCCACGAAAAAAACTATGGGTCAGGGAGATCGCCTACGGGAATCGAACCCGGAACTCCCGAATGTGGGCTACAGACGAAACCGCCTGAACCATCCCGCTCGGTGAGTTTTAGCAGGAGTATTCTTGTTCCTGCTGCACGTAAAGATGATTGTTTCTCCAAACGTGTGGGCATGGAGGAGGGGAATGGAGAAGGGGCGGGGGAGGGGGAGGTTCCAGCTGGGCGAGCTGCTGTACATTTTGTTACAACCAAACACACGGCTCCACAAGCCTCCAGTGTTAGTTTCAACAGGTGTGTGCTCTCTACAAGTAAGTATTGCATGTTTATTCTTTTTTCTCATCGTTCCTCTAGAGGTCAGCACAACGGGTTTCTCGCAGCGAGCAATAACCTAGTGTCAGATGACAACACGCCCGCCTTCACATGTTTTGGAAAACAAACGCAACACAAGTTGGTAGCATCTTCACACCACAAATTTAATACTCTTTTTTCATACTGTTGTACGTTTCTCAAAACAGGAAAAGAAACAATCGAAGGAGCGAGGCAAGATTTGACAGTGTTAATCCCCAGTTTGTAATTGAGAAAGGATGTTAGGTAACGTGTGGGAGAAGAAAGCGATAGAAAGACGATACAGAAGTAAATGCTCTCTGCCACTTGGCTATATCAGGTAGAGGATTCGGTACCGAGATCTCCAACACGTGTGTCCGCGGTCTCAGAACGGCAAACTCAAAAAACCAAAGCAGTATCCCCGTCTCTAACTAGGCTTTAATGGAACGTTTTTTTTTCGAAACTTTTTATTTGATCAGAAACGGTTCTAGTTATTTTAATTAAAATACTGCATATATGTTTAAGATATTTTCGTGAGAAATGACATGGATATCATGATTTTTCTGAAAGAAGTTTCTGTACTGCTCGCAGCCGGGAATGTAACCATAGTTTGATACCCAGGCTTCAGAAGAAATACGTGTTTTGAAGGTCCTTGAATTAGAAAAGAAAATTCGGTAAAATTCATATTTCAAAGATGCGACATGAAAATAAAAAGATTCCCGCTTAAAAGGTCCTAACAATTTTCATGACCATATCTCATGTAATAAGATAATTTCATAACAACTTGTGTATCTTCAATTTTCTGAATGATGGATCTCGTTAAAGTACACAACTCATTGCCCTTTTCTGCAGCATTAACCATTTCCTTTACTTTTTGTTATTATGTAGTTTACGTTTACTTTTTTCAACTTAAACCGTTACTCGTTTTTTTTTTTTTTTTCGTGGTCATGCCAAGAACGCGAAATATAGGATGCACTTTTTTAAACAATTTTTGCAAAAGTTTGCCTTAACACGAAGGAACTAGGAAAATAAGCTTCTGTAAACGAAGTGCTTAACGTCATATGAATGTAATGCATGCATTTTTAACGGATTGTGATTTTATATATAATGCATGTGACAAAACCATATTAAAAACGAATAAGAAAACACGACAGAAAACACACAAATATCAACATAATGCCGTTTGACATTTGCTTATGAATTCTAAAAGACTTCCAAGTGACGAATAGTTGAAACATGTTCAGTTGAATTTCAAGGCAAAGGCTTTTAACCATGAAGTCAATGTTAGACAATTGTTTTCCCACGTGACAAACGTTGTTATCAGTTTTATTGTATTAATTCTTACGCAGAATAAAATAGTGGCAGAGTGCCTCTGCAGTGTTTTGGTTTCTCAGTTCAGAGGTCCCGGATCAATTCCCTGCTGGGAATTATTCCCTAACCCCTACATAGTCTAGAAGCGCGCCTGTTCATTTTTCTAAAGTCCCCGATAGAGAGGGTATACAAATTACAAAAGAACTAGATGTAAAGGTAACCTTATAAATTACTGAAAAAATTCCAATGTGTTGCATTCTCCATTCGCCCTTCTACAAAGAAGTTTTATAAAATAGTACTGATACATTCACCTCTTGTAAATCGACAACTGCATGTTTGTTGCTATAAAAAGAATACTGTAGCCGGTTACTGTGTGATAGCCAATTTTATGATCTGTGCATGACTAGAAATAAATGAATAGCATTTTATCTACTGATTTTGTTTCCTTTATCTTTCTTGTACCCATAATAATAAAATCAGGTCTATCTCGATTTCTGTAAAGAAGATAGAAGTAAAGTCTGTAACTTGTGGATTGGATAAAAGATTAAACTGATTCATTTGTTTTGTTTATTTTGACTTACGTGAAATGGAAAGAAATATAAACGCGTGTGTAAAATCCCGCCCGCAGGCTGAGGCGAGAGTGACCTCCATTTCTCCAGCTGACCTAGTTGATGGACGGTCTTGCAACTGCATATTGTAGTCTTCCAGAGACCTTTGTTGATATCTCACGAACTGTCGTCGTACATTATATGGCCAGGGACGAAAGAACAAACAATATCTCGGAAATTGTAAACTAACACTACCGGTTTTCAGAAATCTACATCTTTTTCTGTTCACGGTTTATCAGTTATGTCCAGAAGATTAAGACCTTTATAATGAGATGTGGATCTCGCCATGAAAATATGTTATGCATGTGACACTTTCATTAAAACAGTCAGTCATTTTTTGGGAACATGAAAAGTTTGCAATAATTTTGCATATAGATAGTAGTGGTAGGAATTGTCTTGTCACATATGTGGAAGGTCTTGAACTTGGTGTGTTATACGAACTTCGTTTTGGAGTTATACTCTTCTCTCTATTTCTCTCTCACACAGGAGCACATCCATAACGGTAGTCGGGGTCGTCGAAGATACAAACTGTAGTTCAGATCCCACTTGGCAGGTATTTTGTTCGGATTTCCTCTAGTCGTTATAAGTGACAAATGCCGGGGAAGTGCCTTAAACTTAGGCCTTCCCAAATTTCTTTTCAAAATTATCGTTTTATTTCAAGTGTCATCAAAGTCCACCGTCTGTGATGCCGTGTATAGTACGAACGCCATTAAACAGTACTTAAGAATCACTGGATTGTATTTTAGTAAAATTTCAACATCCAAGTTCTGGGTGAATACTTTTACCTACATGGTATACAAAGTAAACATTTTTGCTTGCATGTTTGGTCTTCAGATCTGAGGTTCACACTACACTAAATATATTTTATACTTATTATATACTCACCTGGTAAACATAAAGTTAATACATTTAATACAATCATTACAATTATTAATGTATACATAAATATTTAAGTATTTAATGAATGATGCACAATATGACTAAAAAGATACGAGATTTCCTATTTACATGTTATAGCCTCTCAAGTACGTCCAATGAATATCAAACATATGTTTTAAAATTAACAGTGAAAATTTTATATAAAAGAGTCGTAAAATAAGCTGCTTACCATTTCAGTGATATCAGAAACAATAAAATACGGAACACCAAAATGTTAAAGAAACAAATGAGACAGCATCGACTTTCACTTGTCTTCTATGTTACACCAACACCAACTCCATTCCTTGCAATAATCTGTAACCAGAGTTTGTTTTTATGCTCTGTGGAGCACAGCAGTTATTTATATTGTCAATTTAGACGATCTACATATACAAGTAGGGTAATTTGGAGTGTTTCAGCGCAGACCCAAAAGGGCAAGATGGCGGCCGTGCGCAATCTATGAAATTTAAGGGTTTATCCTCCTATTTATATTATTTTTGCTGTATGTACTTAGACTCTTTTTGTGTATTTAGGTTCCTTTGCGGGCATCTTTAGTCGTTTTTTATGTATTAAGAGGCTTTTGGAGCGTATTTAGAGTATTTTTGGAGTGTTTAAGGGCTTTTGGAGCACATTGAGAGGCTTTTTGTGTAATTTAGAAGTTTTAGATATGTATTTAGAGTCTGGTGAGACGTATTTAGACTCTTTTTGGTGTATTTAGAGGCTTTCGGGGCGTATTTAGAGAATTTTGCAACGTATTTACTGGCTTTTCGGGCTACTATAGAGGTTTTGGAGACGTATTTAGGAGCTTTTAGAACGTATTTCCTGGCTTCTTGCTGTATTTATAGGTTGTAGGCGTTTTTAGCGGCTTTAGCAACGTATTTACTGACTTTTTGCTGTATTTAGCAGCTTTCATCATGTATTCAGGGGCTCTGGAGGACATATTTAGTGGCTTTTTGAAGTATTTAGGGTCTTCTTGGGATGTATTTAGGGTCTTTTTGGTGTATTTAGTGGATTTTTGAAGTTTTGATAGCTCCTTAGGATGTATTTAGAGGATTTTTGTAGGTATCTAGTGTCTTGCGGTGTACATTTAGTGTCTTTTGCGGTATCTAGATGCTTCTGAGACGTATTTACAAAACTTTTTTGGTGTTTCTGGGGTCTTTTGGGGCATATTTTATCCCTTTTTAATGTATTCAGAGGCTGGGGGTGTATATAGAGACATTTGCGACCAATTTAGTATCCTGAGGGGTGCATTAGTGACTTTATGGTATAATTTAGAGCTTCTTAGGAGGTATTTAGAGGCTTTTGGGGCGTATTTACTATATTTTAGTTATACTTAGTTGACTTAGACTATATTTTATTTACTGTAGTTCATGATTTTCTTTAATCATTTCAAAACGTTTACTCCTCATTTGTAATCGGTATTTCTATCACTTTAACCTACACTTATGCCTTACTATTTCATCCCATTATAAGCTACCCTAACCTAACCTAACCTAAGTTAACCCAAAGCCTAACCTAACCCAAGTCCTTCACTTATGCTTTACTATTTCATTCCATTATAAGCTAACCTAACCTAACCTAACCTAAACTAACCCAACATTTTAAGATAACCCAAGTCCTTCACTTATGCTTTACTATTTCATCCCATTATAACCTAACCTAACCTAAACTAACCCAACATTTTAAGATAACCCAAGTCCTTCACTTATGCTTTACTATTTCATCCCATTATAACCTAACCTAACCTAAGTTAACCCAAAGCCTAACCTAACCCAAGTCCTTCACTTATGCTTTACTATTTCATTCCATTATAAGCTAACCTAACCTAACCTAACCTAAACTAACCCAACATTTTAAGATAACCCAAGTCCTTCACTTATGCTTTACTATTTCATTCCGTTATAACCTAACCTAACTGTGCTTTTGGCTACATGGTTACATTTTCGTGGTTACATGTGTGGTTAATTTGGTCACATTTGGTTATATGCGTGGTTACATTTGGTTACATTTGTGGTTACATTTGGTTACATTTGGTTACATTTGGTTACATTTGGTTACATGCGTGGTTACATTTGGTTACATTTGGGGTTACATTTGGTTACATTTGGTTACATGCGTGGTTACATTTGTGGTTACATTTGGTTACATTTGGTTACATGTGTGGTTACATTTGGTTACATTTGGTTACATTTGGTAGTTTGGCTACATTGGCTAATTGATCAGGTGTAGTTACCTAACCGATCTTTGTGTTTCTTTTGAAGCATTTGTTTTTCACATTGTATTCTTTGCACTTACTTCCGGTCTACTCTATCCTCTTTTATGAAGCTTTAAAGCTAACACTGTCTGATACTCTAACCACCGATATTGAAGTACTTATAGATTAGTTTTATGCGGAATATTTTGTAAATTCTCTTATGATACCCCCCCCTCCCAAGCTTTTACTGGTGTTTGTATAACGTAAATCAGGGTATACTTAGCTTGTAGTTCAATGGTAGACGCCTCTCCTCTTTTATCTGGGCTGGAGACCAGCACTAGAATGTAATCCTAGTGGCAGAGTTAACGCCTTCATCCATTTTTCCCATTTATTCTTTCTTCTTCAGGCGTCTTGGGAGTCCTAGGATAGATGCCACTTGTGTAACTATTCATTCTGTAGGATAGCTTATAGAGATCACCATTATCTTCTAATCTAAGTTGCTCCCCTCTTGCATTCTTTTTGCAACTCTATAATGCCCGTAGGCGTATGTTGATACTCCGTCCTCGGCAATCACTCTCTTGTTGTCATGAGGCGATAGGGATATTTTATTAGCTTCAACTGTAGAAACATTATGTTTTTGGGATAGGATCAGGTTCATAGGAGTTCTTAGGATCTTTTGGGTTTTAAGACAATCCACATAGCTATCGAAGTTGATGTATTGCTTGATTGCGCTACGCTTTATGCCTTTAATCTTCTTGATTACACTTCCATCCATGTCGAGAGCATACATCTTGGGTCTCAGCCCTACAAAACGATGAATAATTTTCCCACAGGCTTCATCTTTAAATTTTCCCAAAACTTTCCTGTTGTTTTTAGAATGGCATATATGGTCGAGAGGATAATCAGCTGTATCCAGATGTTCAAGAAAGCGTAACTTATCCTGGTATATATCTCTTGTAGTCACTCTATGGATGAAAGAGTCTGTATCCATGTACATGAGTTTTAGATTTTCAAGCCCGTAATACGGCAATAACACATCATAGTGATATCGATACATCAAGGTCTTTGAGATATCCAGCACACACATCCCGATGTATATAGGTTTGTTGAACACTATCTCCCGCGAAGCCATGTGTACTGCAGCCAGATTAGGTCCATATATAGTTCGATCAATAAACGTGGGCTTAGCAACCAGCTTTTCCAATGTCTTCCAATCGGTAACAAGTCGTATATTCAGTCGATTTCTTATATTCTCCATAGTTTTTCCAAACATAGCATTGTTAAAAAGTTTGTACAGATCCTTCTCGAAATCATTGCTAGATCCTTGTCGTAGCCGGTTATTGAATTCGACATAAGGCTTTAACCAGCACGACTGTCGAAATTGTAGCACACGATGGATTTTTATCAGTTGTAACCCATGATCAAGGGCCTGTTTCAAGGTCATGTAATGCACCACATACTTAGTTCGTGATCCAAGGTGTGGAATTAGTTTCTTTGTAGAAGAATCCTTAGGCTTGATACATTCAGGCAGGAACGGTAAATCATTATGCAGCTCATGAAGTTCTGTAGGATATTCAAGGTCCACTTCTAAAATGTATCCGAGAGGGTCATCTTCTCGAAGTATTTCTAGGTTAATGTCTGCAGGAGAAACCCACTCAAAACCCCCATAAGGAAGGGCGTGGCACATTGCCCAGCCATATTGGTTATTTGCGTCCTCGTACGTAATATATTGAGAGGGCTTACTTGAGTCATACTCGTTCATGTAGATGTTGTTAGCCTTTGCATACCTATGAGAAACTTGACATAATCCTCCTCTTATACCTGATTCAACCATGAGTAGCTGATCGTAATCCTGTAGCAATTCTAGTTCGATTCCTGTATACAGCAGCATTGCATCCCACGTAAGTCCAGGAGATGTAAAATAATGTGCAGGATCAACTTTATGCGTTTTTAGGGTCTGGTCTCTGAATGTCTCAAACACATCAGCTAACAGAAGAACATCTGAAGTTAGATAGAGATCGCTATACTCTCCTAATGTTTTAACGTTGAACTGTCTCCATACACTTTTTGCGTGTTCATACTCTCCATCACTAATTTCTTCTTTGTTCAACTTGTTGTAGAATGCCTCCCTTGGAGGAAGTTCTGTTTCACTTAAAACATCCCACGATGTAACGTAATCGTAGGGGAAAACACCCTTACGTGTCATCAATTTGATCTTCTCTGCTCCAAAGTGCTTTAGAGTTTCAGGATATGATGTTAGATTTTTTGCTAGTTTATCCAAGCTGGTACTAAGGAAGCGGTAGGTATCCACAAAGCGAAGTTTTATATTTCCAACATACTTGGAAAATGATATGTAACTTTCCTCAGAGCTAGGAATAACTTCTACTCTATCGCTAGTACAGCCTAACTCTTTAACAATAAAATGGGAGTCATATCCACTCAGGTTATGTATGAAGACGGGAATATAATTAGGCGTTTTACAGGTTAGATTACACTGATTATGTAGACTTCCTCGATATTCTCCACTTATATGATCATGATCCCGTACTTTCCAATTATCTCCGGTAAATTCTTTACCACATAAGTAGCATTCTGTAGAAGATTCGAATGATTTCTGCTGCTCATCTGTTAGAGTTAATGGAGCACCAGTTTTATATACACCATTAATCTTCTTTGCGAGAGAACTTACATACTCCATAAACTTCGATGCAGCATCATAACCACGATATACATAGGGTTCTGTAGGAAGATCAGTCTGTAAACCTTCAATTGCAGCTGAGGATTTGACATAAACACAGAAACTCATAGGAATATGCTTCTGATATGGAACTGTATAAGACGTTTCGGGATTAGAAGAACACCCATGATAAGGAGTAAGAATGCTTTCAAAGTCAGCATAGATGACATAAGGTAATTTCAGCATCCTTTCATAATTCTTGAATTTAGCGATAGATTTCTCCTTCGTTGGCATAACAATCTTAGCAACTCTGTGTTGACCACATATTTTTCTATGTTCATTTAACCTCTCAATTCCTCCATTTCGATAATCAAAATGCGTAAAACAGCGTTTGCAGATGTAGATCTTTCCCTGACGTATAGTTTTTTGTTGATGAACAAGTCTCTCGAAATTCTTTATATAGACGTAATGATGACGTCCAGCAGCATCATTTAATAGAAGCAGGTCACGATGTTCAGCCAGTTCTTCATCGACAACCTTCATAGGAAACACTTGATTTTTCTCATCCAGTCCGAAGACATTTATAGAGATGTTATTTCGTCGTTCAAATTTCGGGATGTCACACAAACTCGTAGGAAATGATACACAGGTAAAGTCATATCTTTCTTGAAGATCCTTATACTTGTTAACACGCTGAGGATCCTTTTCAATGAACTTGGCAAGAACAGCATACATAAAACATTTTTCATCTTCATAGTTCTGTGGATTTATGCACGCTCCTTTAGCTCCAACAGAGGTCGGTAGAGGGATGTAACTGCTTCCTCTTAGTCCATTATTCTTGTTGATTCTAACTCGAACCCCGTCAACAGCTAATAAAGCCCAGTTGCTTCCTTTAAGTTGACTCTCCTCCATTTCAGTACAAAGTTTCTTAAATTTACTTTCCAAGATGGCGTCCAAGTCACTTTCCAAAAATATTGCTTGATTTTGCGTTTTGAAGGCTTTATCAGTAGTATCTCCAACAGCATTTACAAACTGGCATTCAGTCATGATGTTACATTTAATACTTTTATGAATCCTTAGCTCCTTCTGAATCAGTTGAATTATCCGCTGTTTTGATTCTTGGAGATACGTCTTTAGATCCTGACATGTAGAGCACTGTATGAAATATGATTTCAGCCGATCTTGAAAAGCTGTCTCGTATTCAATGACATCATCTTCGTCAGGAACCATTAACAGCAGTTTATGTTTAGTAGGCTCAATCTTGATTTTCTTGGCAGTTATTCTACCACAACGTTCTTGATGTGCATCTCTGCGATGTTCAGTACC
Source organism: Mantis religiosa (assembly GCA_030765055.1). Classification (NCBI taxonomy): domain Eukaryota; kingdom Metazoa; phylum Arthropoda; class Insecta; order Mantodea; family Mantidae; genus Mantis; species Mantis religiosa. Next base: position 175,492,470 of record CM060955.1, on the reverse strand, counting down.
ATAAACCTCTCTGCAATGCTTACATTCATGATACAGACCGCAAGCCAGTTCATGTCTCTTTTTGTGGTAGTTCCTCAGGAAGCACTTCCCACATTTGCTACACTTAAATTCCGGTATAGCGTTTGAAAGAGATTCCATCACTTTAGTGTTCCACATCGTAGCACTAAGCAGTTTAATTCTTGGGTGAATAGGTCACTCAGTAACTGTTTAATACACTTTTCACTTCTCTTCTACACCTTGATAACTTATCAATACTTCGTTATACTCGGATTTAACTGCAGTAGTTGATCCACTAAGATAGAAACACACTAGCGCAATGACAACTAATCTCGATTAAGCTCTACTTATACAATTATGGCAAACCTAAAAGAAAACTTCATCATCCCCACCACCAGGGTTCGAAGACGGCGCTACTATCGGAGAAAACAGGAATTAAAAGTTCACGAGAAATACCTCTACCATTATTATAAGTATATATGACCATCATGATCAAAAGCAACATCATCGTCATCACATCAAATTCATTTACCATAACTGTATGATTAAAACAAACAAAGAGAAATAAAGAAAAAAAAATATTTCAGCCTCCATTGCTCCCAGGCAACCCCTACCACTCCTACCACCCCTACCACCCCTTAAAGATTCTCTCCCACCTCCAAACGTTTAAGCAAACCGGTTTCGTTATACTTCATCGCCCAAACCCAGATATACGGAGGACCGCTGACGTCACGAACAATTGGAGACAGAATGTCTGGCTTTCTGCGACAGGTTTCAACATGCATCATTTACGCATGAGTATACATAAAAGCTCCGAAACAGCCAATATTGCAAGCATCAGGATAGAAGCATTCTAGTAAAAGTCAAACAAACCAACCCTCTTCAATGTTTAAGGATGTTTTATTCACAGGTGTTCAGAAATTACTCATTTAATATTACGTAATCTATAAATTGCGATTTTATAAGTTTCACGGTAAACAGTAATGCACATCATTTACAACTCATTAGCTAATCCAGCTTCAAAGACGCTCCTTTATCCCATTTTTCTTCTTAACCGCTTCCATGCGTGCCCTCTTATGCAAGTTTTACTGATTTTTATAAGTTGGAGCAAGCAATTATATTTAATTAAGCATGTTAGCGTAACCTTTAGAGAAATTATTGTATTCTGTGGGTTTCAGAGAGGCCAAATATTTAAGGTTTTTAGTCAATTTTAACAAATTTATGCATTAAAGTTATATATTGACGGATTTTTCTAATATTGGAAACGTTTTCAGCTTGCAGACAAGCCTAAAATATGTATATTTCGAGGGTTATTTAAAATATCCCGCAGAGATTCGAACCAAGGTCCTATCTGCGTAAATTACCATTTCAACAACTATTCTGGTATAATTTATGTTTTTATACTTTATTCCATAATTCCAGACCCACTGCTTACAGATATCTTAAAATAAACCTATTCAGGACTCGAACCAAGGACACCGGGTGTACGGCATAAAGATAGTGGACGCTCCTTAACAGTATGAAATTAATAAAGTTTATTTAAATTTTTTATCGCAAATAGTTTCCAGGTTATAAGAATAATAAAGGTATTGATATGTGCGAGAGTTGATTCCAGGACCATTGTTAAGGTAAACGCTACCCTTTGGGATACAATACTTTATTTTAGATTCATTATGGTTTATTGCATTTCGATATCTTGAAGGATACAGGAGATATAGACTAAAAATTAGTGGAGAAAAAGTACCGTGCTTTCAGGGTGGTGGGGGAAGGCTCTGACGTCATTTATGACACGTGTCACGGGTCGGACGGTATTTTGTAAGGACAAAGGAGTGTGATAATTAGATTACATTGTAATCCAATTAGCGGCATGTCTTTGAGAGATTTTAACATGTTGAGTCCATTCTGTGACGTCATTAAGGCGCGTGTCATTGAGGGGTGTGTCTATGAAATTCGTTTTGGTTGCGTGCCATTTAGGGTGTGGCTGTGACGTCATTTATGGCACGTGTGAGACGGCCCTGGCTATGACATCATTTAGAGCTGGCGCGTGGCATAGGGGTGTGGCTATGACGTCATTATAGGTTCGCGCGTGCCGCGTGGGTATGTCTATTACCTCACTGATCTTAAAGCAGCACTTTAAAGTTTATTTAATTGCTCTGGGCCCATTGTTTTAAAAAAATATTCAAATTTTTCGATTCGGGACTCGAACCCAGAACCCCTCAGCCACACACTTCTAGAATATGATTAACTAGGATACGTATTACCACATAAAGTTTATTTCATCGCTCTGAACCCATTGGTTATGGAGATATTCAGGTTTACCGATTCAGGACTCGAACCAAGGACAACAGGTATATGACAGAGAGTCAGCAGATGCTCCTTAACGATATAAAAGTAATAAAGTTTACCCGAGGTCGCTATCATTACTAGTTCCGGAGTTATAACAATAATAAATGTCCTGATTTGCACGGGATTCGAATGAGGACCATTGATAAAATTCGCAGGAGCCTTGGAAGATGCGCCCTATTATGAAAAATCTATTAGAAGTTATTTCACTGCGATATCTTGATTGGTTCAGGAGATATACGCGAAAACGTGGAGTAGATAGGAAATACCGCTTTCAAATCCCTCAAAGAGATGCCGACATCTGATAAGCAATTATGACACCTCCTTGTCGGCATGCCGACAAAGAGATGCCGACAATTGATAACAGATGTAACCACCACTTTGTAGGCCTTTAATTGTTTAATGAGGCATTAAATTGAACACATGTTTTCACACTCCACCTTAAATTAACGCCTCATTAATCAATTAATAATCGCCATTACCCTACTACTCCACGTTTTCGCGTATATCTCCTGAACCAATCAAGATATCGCAGTGAAATAACTTCTAATAGATTTTTCATAATAGGGCGCATCTTCCAAGGCTCCTGCGAATTTTATCAATGGTCCTCATTCGAATCCCGTGCAAATCAGGACATTTATTATTGTTATAACTCCGGAACTAGTAATGATAGCGACCTCGGGTAAACTTTATTACTTTTATATCGTTAAGGAGCATCTGCTGACTCTCTGTCATATACCTGTTGTCCTTGGTTCGAGTCCTGAATCGGTAAACCTGAATATCTCCATAACCAATGGGTTCAGAGCGATGAAATAAACTTTATGTGGTAATACGTATCCTAGTTAATCATATTCTAGAAGTGTGTGGCTGAGGGGTTCTGGGTTCGAGTCCCGAATCGAAAAATTTGAATATTTTTTTAAAACAATGGGCCCAGAGCAATTAAATAAACTTTAAAGTGCTGCTTTAAGATCAGTGAGGTAATAGACATACCCACGCGGCACGCGCGAACCTATAATGACGTCATAGCCACACCCCTATGCCACGCGCCAGCTCTAAATGATGTCATAGCCAGGGCCGTCTCACACGTGCCATAAATGACGTCACAGCCACACCCTAAATGGCACGCAACCAAAACGAATTTCATAGACACACCCCTCAATGACACGCGCCTTAATGACGTCACAGAATGGACTCAACATGTTAAAATCTCTCAAAGACATGCCGCTAATTGGATTACAATGTAATCTAATTATCACACTCCTTTGTCCTTACAAAATACCGTCCGACCCGTGACACGTGTCATAAATGACGTCAGAGCCTTCCCCCACCACCCTGAAAGCACGGTACTTTTTCTCCACTAATTTTTAGTCTATATCTCCTGTATCCTTCAAGATATCGAAATGCAATAAACCATAATGAATCTAAAATAAAGTATTGTATCCCAAAGGGTAGCGTTTACCTTAACAATGGTCCTGGAATCAACTCTCGCACATATCAATACCTTTATTATTCTTATAACCTGGAAACTATTTGCGATAAAAAATTTAAATAAACTTTATTAATTTCATACTGTTAAGGAGCGTCCACTATCTTTATGCCGTACACCCGGTGTCCTTGGTTCGAGTCCTGAATAGGTTTATTTTAAGATATCTGTAAGCAGTGGGTCTGGAATTATGGAATAAAGTATAAAAACATAAATTATACCAGAATAGTTGTTGAAATGGTAATTTACGCAGATAGGACCTTGGTTCGAATCTCTGCGGGATATTTTAAATAACCCTCGAAATATACATATTTTAGGCTTGTCTGCAAGCTGAAAACGTTTCCAATATTAGAAAAATCCGTCAATATATAACTTTAATGCATAAATTTGTTAAAATTGACTAAAAACCTTAAATATTTGGCCTCTCTGAAACCCACAGAATACAATAATTTCTCTAAAGGTTACGCTAACATGCTTAATTAAATATAATTGCTTGCTCCAACTTATAAAAATCAGTAAAACTTGCATAAGAGGGCACGCATGGAAGCGGTTAAGAAGAAAAATGGGATAAAGGAGCGTCTTTGAAGCTGGATTAGCTAATGAGTTGTAAATGATGTGCATTACTGTTTACCGTGAAACTTATAAAATCGCAATTTATAGATTACGTAATATTAAATGAGTAATTTCTGAACACCTGTGAATAAAACATCCTTAAACATTGAAGAGGGTTGGTTTGTTTGACTTTTACTAGAATGCTTCTATCCTGATGCTTGCAATATTGGCTGTTTCGGAGCTTTTATGTATACTCATGCGTAAATGATGCATGTTGAAACCTGTCGCAGAAAGCCAGACATTCTGTCTCCAATTGTTCGTGACGTCAGCGGTCCTCCGTATATCTGGGTTTGGGCGATGAAGTATAACGAAACCGGTTTGCTTAAACGTTTGGAGGTGGGAGAGAATCTTTAAGGGGTGGTAGGGGTGGTAGGAGTGGTAGGGGTTGCCTGGGAGCAATGGAGGCTGAAATATTTTTTTTTTCTTTATTTCTCTTTGTTTGTTTTAATCATACAGTTATGGTAAATGAATTTGATGTGATGACGATGATGTTGCTTTTGATCATGATGGTCATATATACTTATAATAATGGTAGAGGTATTTCTCGTGAACTTTTAATTCCTGTTTTCTCCGATAGTAGCGCCGTCTTCGAACCCTGGTGGTGGGGATGATGAAGTTTTCTTTTAGGTTTGCCATAATTGTATAAGTAGAGCTTAATCGAGATTAGTTGTCATTGCGCTAGTGTGTTTCTATCTTAGTGGATCAACTACTGCAGTTAAATCCGAGTATAACGAAGTATTGATAAGTTATCAAGGTGTAGAAGAGAAGTGAAAAGTGTATTAAACAGTTACTGAGTGACCTATTCACCCAAGAATTAAACTGCTTAGTGCTACGATGTGGAACACTAAAGTGATGGAATCTCTTTCAAACGCTATACCGGAATTTAAGTGTAGCAAATGTGGGAAGTGCTTCCTGAGGAACTACCACAAAAAGAGACATGAACTGGCTTGCGGTCTGTATCATGAATGTAAGCATTGCAGAGAGGTTTATGGTACTGAACATCGCAGAGATGCACATCAAGAACGTTGTGGTAGAATAACTGCCAAGAAAATCAAGATTGAGCCTACTAAACATAAACTGCTGTTAATGGTTCCTGACGAAGATGATGTCATTGAATACGAGACAGCTTTTCAAGATCGGCTGAAATCATATTTCATACAGTGCTCTACATGTCAGGATCTAAAGACGTATCTCCAAGAATCAAAACAGCGGATAATTCAACTGATTCAGAAGGAGCTAAGGATTCATAAAAGTATTAAATGTAACATCATGACTGAATGCCAGTTTGTAAATGCTGTTGGAGATACTACTGATAAAGCCTTCAAAACGCAAAATCAAGCAATATTTTTGGAAAGTGACTTGGACGCCATCTTGGAAAGTAAATTTAAGAAACTTTGTACTGAAATGGAGGAGAGTCAACTTAAAGGAAGCAACTGGGCTTTATTAGCTGTTGACGGGGTTCGAGTTAGAATCAACAAGAATAATGGACTAAGAGGAAGCAGTTACATCCCTCTACCGACCTCTGTTGGAGCTAAAGGAGCGTGCATAAATCCACAGAACTATGAAGATGAAAAATGTTTTATGTATGCTGTTCTTGCCAAGTTCATTGAAAAGGATCCTCAGCGTGTTAACAAGTATAAGGATCTTCAAGAAAGATATGACTTTACCTGTGTATCATTTCCTACGAGTTTGTGTGACATCCCGAAATTTGAACGACGAAATAACATCTCTATAAATGTCTTCGGACTGGATGAGAAAAATCAAGTGTTTCCTATGAAGGTTGTCGATGAAGAACTGGCTGAACATCGTGACCTGCTTCTATTAAATGATGCTGCTGGACGTCATCATTACGTCTATATAAAGAATTTCGAGAGACTTGTTCATCAACAAAAAACTATACGTCAGGGAAAGATCTACATCTGCAAACGCTGTTTTACGCATTTTGATTATCGAAATGGAGGAATTGAGAGGTTAAATGAACATAGAAAAATATGTGGTCAACACAGAGTTGCTAAGATTGTTATGCCAACGAAGGAGAAATCTATCGCTAAATTCAAGAATTATGAAAGGATGCTGAAATTACCTTATGTCATCTATGCTGACTTTGAAAGCATTCTTACTCCTTATCATGGGTGTTCTTCTAATCCCGAAACGTCTTATACAGTTCCATATCAGAAGCATATTCCTATGAGTTTCTGTGTTTATGTCAAATCCTCAGCTGCAATTGAAGGTTTACAGACTGATCTTCCTACAGAACCCTATGTATATCGTGGTTATGATGCTGCATCGAAGTTTATGGAGTATGTAAGTTCTCTCGCAAAGAAGATTAATGGTGTATATAAAACTGGTGCTCCATTAACTCTAACAGATGAGCAGCAGAAATCATTCGAATCTTCTACAGAATGCTACTTATGTGGTAAAGAATTTACCGGAGATAATTGGAAAGTACGGGATCATGATCATATAAGTGGAGAATATCGAGGAAGTCTACATAATCAGTGTAATCTAACCTGTAAAACGCCTAATTATATTCCCGTCTTCATACATAACCTGAGTGGATATGACTCCCATTTTATTGTTAAAGAGTTAGGCTGTACTAGCGATAGAGTAGAAGTTATTCCTAGCTCTGAGGAAAGTTACATATCATTTTCCAAGTATGTTGGAAATATAAAACTTCGCTTTGTGGATACCTACCGCTTCCTTAGTACCAGCTTGGATAAACTAGCAAAAAATCTAACATCATATCCTGAAACTCTAAAGCACTTTGGAGCAGAGAAGATCAAATTGATGACACGTAAGGGTGTTTTCCCCTACGATTACGTTACATCGTGGGATGTTTTAAGTGAAACAGAACTTCCTCCAAGGGAGGCATTCTACAACAAGTTGAACAAAGAAGAAATTAGTGATGGAGAGTATGAACACGCAAAAAGTGTATGGAGACAGTTCAACGTTAAAACATTAGGAGAGTATAGCGATCTCTATCTAACTTCAGATGTTCTTCTGTTAGCTGATGTGTTTGAGACATTCAGAGACCAGACCCTAAAAACGCATAAAGTTGATCCTGCACATTATTTTACATCTCCTGGACTTACGTGGGATGCAATGCTGCTGTATACAGGAATCGAACTAGAATTGCTACAGGATTACGATCAGCTACTCATGGTTGAATCAGGTATAAGAGGAGGATTATGTCAAGTTTCTCATAGGTATGCAAAGGCTAACAACATCTACATGAACGAGTATGACTCAAGTAAGCCCTCTCAATATATTACGTACGAGGACGCAAATAACCAATATGGCTGGGCAATGTGCCACGCCCTTCCTTATGGGGGTTTTGAGTGGGTTTCTCCTGCAGACATTAACCTAGAAATACTTCGAGAAGATGACCCTCTCGGATACATTTTAGAAGTGGACCTTGAATATCCTACAGAACTTCATGAGCTGCATAATGATTTACCGTTCCTGCCTGAATGTATCAAGCCTAAGGATTCTTCTACAAAGAAACTAATTCCACACCTTGGATCACGAACTAAGTATGTGGTGCATTACATGACCTTGAAACAGGCCCTTGATCATGGGTTACAACTGATAAAAATCCATCGTGTGCTACAATTTCGACAGTCGTGCTGGTTAAAGCCTTATGTCGAATTCAATAACCGGCTACGACAAGGATCTAGCAATGATTTCGAGAAGGATCTGTACAAACTTTTTAACAATGCTATGTTTGGAAAAACTATGGAGAATATAAGAAATCGACTGAATATACGACTTGTTACCGATTGGAAGACATTGGAAAAGCTGGTTGCTAAGCCCACGTTTATTGATCGAACTATATATGGACCTAATCTGGCTGCAGTACACATGGCTTCGCGGGAGATAGTGTTCAACAAACCTATATACATCGGGATGTGTGTGCTGGATATCTCAAAGACCTTGATGTATCGATATCACTATGATGTGTTATTGCCGTATTACGGGCTTGAAAATCTAAAACTCATGTACATGGATACAGACTCTTTCATCCATAGAGTGACTACAAGAGATATATACCAGGATAAGTTACGCTTTCTTGAACATCTGGATACAGCTGATTATCCTCTCGACCATATATGCCATTCTAAAAACAACAGGAAAGTTTTGGGAAAATTTAAAGATGAAGCCTGTGGGAAAATTATTCATCGTTTTGTAGGGCTGAGACCCAAGATGTATGCTCTCGACATGGATGGAAGTGTAATCAAGAAGATTAAAGGCATAAAGCGTAGCGCAATCAAGCAATACATCAACTTCGATAGCTATGTGGATTGTCTTAAAACCCAAAAGATCCTAAGAACTCCTATGAACCTGATCCTATCCCAAAAACATAATGTTTCTACAGTTGAAGCTAATAAAATATCCCTATCGCCTCATGACAACAAGAGAGTGATTGCCGAGGACGGAGTATCAACATACGCCTACGGGCATTATAGAGTTGCAAAAAGAATGCAAGAGGGGAGCAACTTAGATTAGAAGATAATGGTGATCTCTATAAGCTATCCTACAGAATGAATAGTTACACAAGTGGCATCTATCCTAGGACTCCCAAGACGCCTGAAGAAGAAAGAATAAATGGGAAAAATGGATGAAGGCGTTAACTCTGCCACTAGGATTACATTCTAGTGCTGGTCTCCAGCCCAGATAAAAGAGGAGAGGCGTCTACCATTGAACTACAAGCTAAGTATACCCTGATTTACGTTATACAAACACCAGTAAAAGCTTGGGAGGGGGGGGTATCATAAGAGAATTTACAAAATATTCCGCATAAAACTAATCTATAAGTACTTCAATATCGGTGGTTAGAGTATCAGACAGTGTTAGCTTTAAAGCTTCATAAAAGAGGATAGAGTAGACCGGAAGTAAGTGCAAAGAATACAATGTGAAAAACAAATGCTTCAAAAGAAACACAAAGATCGGTTAGGTAACTACACCTGATCAATTAGCCAATGTAGCCAAACTACCAAATGTAACCAAATGTAACCAAATGTAACCACACATGTAACCAAATGTAACCAAATGTAACCACAAATGTAACCACGCATGTAACCAAATGTAACCAAATGTAACCCCAAATGTAACCAAATGTAACCACGCATGTAACCAAATGTAACCAAATGTAACCAAATGTAACCAAATGTAACCACAAATGTAACCAAATGTAACCACGCATATAACCAAATGTGACCAAATTAACCACACATGTAACCACGAAAATGTAACCATGTAGCCAAAAGCACAGTTAGGTTAGGTTATAACGGAATGAAATAGTAAAGCATAAGTGAAGGACTTGGGTTATCTTAAAATGTTGGGTTAGTTTAGGTTAGGTTAGGTTAGGTTAGCTTATAATGGAATGAAATAGTAAAGCATAAGTGAAGGACTTGGGTTAGGTTAGGCTTTGGGTTAACTTAGGTTAGGTTAGGTTATAATGGGATGAAATAGTAAAGCATAAGTGAAGGACTTGGGTTATCTTAAAATGTTGGGTTAGTTTAGGTTAGGTTAGGTTATAATGGGATGAAATAGTAAAGCATAAGTGAAGGACTTGGGTTATCTTAAAATGTTGGGTTAGTTTAGGTTAGGTTAGGTTAGGTTAGCTTATAATGGAATGAAATAGTAAAGCATAAGTGAAGGACTTGGGTTAGGTTAGGCTTTGGGTTAACTTAGGTTAGGTTAGGTTAGGTTAGGGTAGCTTATAATGGGATGAAATAGTAAGGCATAAGTGTAGGTTAAAGTGATAGAAATACCGATTACAAATGAGGAGTAAACGTTTTGAAATGATTAAAGAAAATCATGAACTACAGTAAATAAAATATAGTCTAAGTCAACTAAGTATAACTAAAATATAGTAAATACGCCCCAAAAGCCTCTAAATACCTCCTAAGAAGCTCTAAATTATACCATAAAGTCACTAATGCACCCCTCAGGATACTAAATTGGTCGCAAATGTCTCTATATACACCCCCAGCCTCTGAATACATTAAAAAGGGATAAAATATGCCCCAAAAGACCCCAGAAACACCAAAAAAGTTTTGTAAATACGTCTCAGAAGCATCTAGATACCGCAAAAGACACTAAATGTACACCGCAAGACACTAGATACCTACAAAAATCCTCTAAATACATCCTAAGGAGCTATCAAAACTTCAAAAATCCACTAAATACACCAAAAAGACCCTAAATACATCCGAAGAAGACCCTAAATACTTCAAAAAGCCACTAAATATGTCCTCCAGAGCCCCTCAATACATGATGAAAGCTGCTAAATACAGCAAAAAGTCAGTAAATACGTTGCTAAAGCCGCTAAAAACGCCCACAACCTATAAATACAGCAAGAAGCCAGGAAATACGTTCTAAAAGCTCCTAAATACGTCTCCAAAACCTCTATAGTAGCCCGAAAAGCCAGTAAATACGTTGCAAAATTCTCTAAATACGCCCCGAAAGCCTCTAAATACACCAAAAAGAGTCTAAATACGTCTCACCAGACTCTAAATACATATCTAAAACTTCTAAATTACACAAAAAGCCTCTCAATGTGCTCCAACAGCCCTTAAACACTCCAAAAATACTCTAAATACGCTCCAAAAGCCTCTTAATACATAAAAAACGACTAAAGATGCCCGCAAAGGAACCTAAATACACAAAAAGAGTCTAAGTACATACAGCAAAAATAATATAAATAGGAGGATAAACCCTTAAATTTCATAGATTGCGCACGGCCGCCATCTTGCCCTTTTGGGTCTGCGCTGAAACACTCCAAATTACCCTACTTATACAAATACAATTTCTCTGTTTATATTATATATTAAAAACATTTTTGGCATCATCCGACATCCATGATCACAGGGGCCCCAAATTACAATAACATAATTAACAAAATGGAAAGTAGAAATAAATTACAAGTAAAATAATAATTAAATCAAAGCAAGAAAATCAATTAGGAATATAAAATGAACTACAATTCATAGTATGTATATACACAATAAAGAAGTATAGACTTTAGGTTAAGTTTGCTGTATGAGATTTAGATATAAACTGGTAGATATTAATGTAGATCCATAGTTCAAATTTTGTGATATGTGCAACCCGTAACTATTGTGAAGATTTCTTTGGAAATACATGTTTTGAGGCTCCTAAAATATATATTTTTTTCTGTAATTTACGTCCTCCAACATTAAGTCATATCGGACGATGAATGGAATATTTATAATGCTCTATAATGAAACCAGCAGAGTAAGAAGCGTTTGTAAGAGTAATTTGTACAAGAGTAGAGAAAGTCATGTGAGTGTTACAAATCAGATGTTTCTTGTTGGCACACCAAGTGGGCAGCCCGGCCACAATCAACAAAACACGAATTGATTGTCAACTTTTCGAGTGACAGACGTTCTCATGCTGAAACTGAATCTCGAAAAACTCAAGTTGCAAGGTCAGGAAAGCATAGTGACGTAATAATTATGTTTTGTTTGTTCTTTCTGCAATCGAGCTGCATTGTTCGTGGTATTTCTAGATCATGGTCAAACCAACAAAGCGTGGCGCTGCAAAACAAATGAAACCGTGCGAGATGGCTGATTGGTATGGGGGCTTGCATTAAGGTAGAAGTCCCTTACTTGGACGATTTTCCATAATACACAGTGTTGTGTAGCAAGTCTTCTTGTGGGACTTGGAAGTCAATACTTATCCAAATGTAGGGATGGGAAAATTCGCGGATCAAATTATGCAATTAGCGGTCTCGGGTTTTGAACCCAAGACATCTCGAATGTGAGTCTTACACATCACCGTGGCTCAACGACACAAAATATGAGACTAAAATTGGACTGGACTGGACAACACAATAAGAAACGTTAAGATCTGTCAAATCAGGATAAACTAGGCAGATGCTACACTCAAGATCTTACAAGTGACAGTAATAAGGTAAGATAAGACATTTAACGAGAGGCCCAAGAACAACCTAACCGGCTGTGCGGCGTTGATGCTCGTTGCCATTACTCTGCTATTAAAGTAGATGCTGAAACTAGTCACCGCCGTTGTCCGTCACTCGCCGTAGTTCACGTTAAGAATTGCGAGAAACAGTTATACGTCCATTTTGTCGACTCAGCAGTACACAGACGCCCATACATACGAGAATACAATTTTGCCCCTTGAATTAACAGAGGAGCAGCGTGATTATGCCTTTTTTCAACAAGTCCGTAAAACAGCTCATAGCCGAAATTTCGATAACAATTGAATATGTGTTTTAGGACAGAACTAACCCTCTGCGATTTCTATCTCTGGGGTAACTTAAAACACAAATGCCCGACTTCATCAACAGATATTAGGACTTAACACGGCTGTTAGTCTCTTTAGCAACAGTTATAACAAAAATTGCATTGCACAAACACGTGTTAGCTTAAAACTCATGTTAAATCTCTTGTTAAACTAACAAGTCATATGTCTTGTTAAGTCGTTAACAATTGTGGAATTGTCAAGATGACGGGCGTGATGTCGATTTGCTATATTTAGAGTGTCTAAATAGCATTCGTAATAGAGTACGGCCTATGAGGAGAAATTATTTTGATGAGCTATCAGAAGAACATTTTCTACAGATGTATAGACTGTCCAAACAAGTTGCTATGAAGGTTACTGCGGAAGTACAAGAGAGGTTAGAATATGCATAGAAAGGAATATGCCGATCTCGTTTTTGCTTCACTGAATTATGTGGATAATACACTGTGCACCTCCCCTCTTGAAACATTCAGGTCACTTGTCACTTTGTCCTTCTTCGCTCCTTGTTTTAAATTTACGTAATACTGAGTTAGAACATGCATCGAAAGGAATATGCTGATCTCGCCTTTGCTTCAAGTATTAATAACTTTGCGATTTTATAATTCACTTAATTATGGGTTAATACACTGTCCACCTCCCGTCTTGAATCATTCAAGTCACTCGTCACTTTGTCCTTCTTCGCTCCTCGTTTTAAATTTACGTAATATTGACGAAGTTGCTTCGTACTTCTCGTTGTGACATTTGCATTCGAATTAAACTCATTTCTAATCTTTTCCCGCGCCACATCTCTCTCTTTCACATTTACCGCACCCGTCCTCTTATTTTCCACAATATTCTCGTATTTAAGTGCTAATTCGACTAACAATTCTTTCTCGAGTGATAATAAATTTGTCCCACGACTTATCTTCTGATTTTGTTCACCCGTCAACTTTCCAGCTGTGTGCAAACGAAAATAAAAACAAAAGCGCATCGCAGTACTTTGAGAAAATAATACGATTCATACACAGCCTTCCTTATCTGTAATATTTACAAGTCCTTCAGCGTTAATGTTTGTTAACAATTTCAGAAAACAAGTTCGTGAAGTGCAAGAATTTTAACAGTTTTGTTAACGCTGTGACAGTTGTTACGTTACATTTTAGCATATGTTGTTGAAATCGGGCAAAAGGTACAAGAAAAACCCGTATACTCTGGAAGAATTAAAACAGGAAATTTTCAGCATTTGTCAACGTGAACTGCGGCGGGTGATGAATAGTTTACTAAAGAGGTGTTACATGGTGGCCAGTTTTAGCATCTCCGTAACATAGGTAAGTAAAATGTTGCATGTTTTTTTCAGCGCCTTTCTATGATAGCGGCAGACGGCAACGAGCGCAGAGATCGCCGAGAGGCAAAACACCGCTCAGCCGGTTAGGACTTTTTTGGATCTCGGTACAAAATATTCGGCTAGTAGAAACAAAACGTGAATTGCTGCCTTTGTAGAGGGGTGATCGCATGTGTATATGCGAAACGTCAGTACGTAGTCGTCCCGGGTGGGGGATCTTCTTTCTTGCACATTCTTGAAAGATATTTAACGGACCTTTCGTTTCTGAGTCGTAGTATTCACAAACACAAACGTGCGCGCGTTTCGTAACTTATACTCAGTCGTTTGTAGTTTACGAGATCTACTAAAAATTCCGAACTTTGTCCACAAAATTTGTCTACTCTTACCTTTTACTTATTGTGCACGGATTCTCTCCTCCATGTGTGTGTAGTGTTTAACGCCCGCTTTTACTACATACGGCACCGCAGGCGGTGACACTGGTGATACATGAGATGAAGATGGAGCACCGGTGTGATGAGATGGCGGGGGAAACCGGAGGTCCCGGAGAAAACCCGCCCCAGAGCCGTGTTGTCCACCACAAATCTCACTTTGCGGTCGCCTGGGATCGAACCCGGGCCGCCTTGGTGAGAGCCAAGCGGTCTAACCACTGAGCCACGGCGTGGCCTTCTCTCCTCCATAACTGATACACCGCACCCAACGCCATTTCCATTTCCAATCTTGGTACTCCTCTTTTTGGATCGTGCGAAGCGCCAACTGCGGATTTTGTTTCATCTCACCTATCGTTGCAAATCTTAATAATTTCAACAGGGTTTTCAACTTCGGAAATGAAAAAAGTCCGCAGGGGCCAGATATAGAGAGTACGGAATATGGGGTTCCACAATAATTCCGTTTTTTGTACAATAGTCACGCACCAATAGGGATGAATGTGTGGGTGAGTAATCGTGGTGAATTGTCTCGCCACATTTCAGGCCGTTTCCTTCTCACATTTTCTCGTAGGCGTAGTAACATCTTCCGATAGTACCATCGATTAACAGTTTGTCCCTGTGGCACGAATTCATGATGAACTAATCGTTCAAATCCAACAAGAGCGTCCTCAGTAAATGCCAAAGGACGCCCCGAACGAGAGTCATCTTTAACCTCCATGCGGCTAGTTTTAAACCGTGTAAACCATTCGTAACAGTGAGTATGGCTTAAGCACTAATCACCTCCTATATCATTTACTATGCCTCAGTAAGATTTTCTCGAGACACTTCGCTCTTCTAACTCTGCCATCACGTTGTACAATACTGAACAATAACAGATATATGTACAACAATCAAACCTTCGGCAGTTACGTACTAAACACAGGCGTGTCAACACTCAATTGACGTGATATTACTAATCTTTTGAACAAACCTCGTACTAAGCATTGAATATGTGACTCAGTGATTGTTTTTGTTTCAGAATGGAGTGGTGTCTGGTGTTCGCTGTGCTGTTGGGCATCACAGCAGCTTATGACCAGGACTACTGCTACGCTAATGAAGAGAACCCTTACCTTATGTTTGCAACCAAGACGGCGTACGAGTTCGTGTACGAGAGGAAAAGAGGAGCTGAGGTCGTACCTTGTAAGTACTCTAAAGGTGCAACCTAACCGTTCATGTCTGTGTTAGCCTCACGTTCAAGAGGTTCCAAGTTCGTATCTGGGTGAGTTTCCCTTATTCTGAAAGATAAATGTCAGGTAACTCTAAGCTCTATGGGTCCTGACCTCATATGAGCATAATTTGACTCATTTCATTCCAGCTAAAGAACGTTAAACCTTTAAAACATAGATAAAAATAATACAGAAGTGATCCGCAACTGAGCTGCATTTGACACTGTTCGCTGTGCTCTACTGTCAACTGTGACTTATCTTGACTCGATTCAATGCTGGCCATGGGACTGCCAAAACGAAACTTCGGGAGCAGGGGGACGGCACACAATGACCACTGTTCAGCCAATAGGGCTGGTCCGTTTGAACGGCGGCCGGGGTGGTAACAGTACCTAAACCCTGCTTCCTCTAACCTTGTCCAGATATACTCTTCCACTTTGTTTCTTTCCCTTTTCCAATGATTTGTTAATTTACGTCTTTGAATGTCAAAACCGTGTGCAATACCAGGATAGCCCATATAAACATATGAATTCGCCCTTCTATTTGTTGACAACAATGTAAACATTGCAGATGTATTATTACCTCGTGGCGGCTGAAGCATGAGTGCATTGGCAGTGCTAGAATTGCTTTGCAGTTATATATACATACACATATATACGCGATTCTTCATTTAAAACCTAACGGGTGCACAGCATTTCGCCTGTGTGCCATTGGGTGTGCCACAGTCGGCTTTGCTCTTGCATAAACTTCGTGCGTTAAACAAGCGTTATATCGGAGAACACGTACTGATTCACTCGATTAAGTTGGGCCACTGTAATGTTTCCGCTTTTGTTGTACTTCTTTCAATGTATGAGGATTTGTCTTGTAAACTTGTATTTCAGGTTACCCCACGCTGTTAGATCGGGAGAGCGAGAGGGTCAGACACCAACACTAATCACTCAATCTTCAAGCACTTTCCTAATTTTATTCATGGACTCCTCTGTTGTATGGGCAGTAGCTGAATCTTTGTTGAAACCAAGCATATTATTTCTCTTCTGTCAGTTTATGATAAAATGAGGTCAAAATGTCATTTCGGTACCTCTCTGACCGTAGAATATTGGGCCAAATATGCATCTAGCGCAAACACCGTACCAAACTCTAACTTTCCGATTGTAATTTATGTCCTTTAACAAATGATGAGCACTAAAAGCACTAGCATTAGAAACTGTGAACAATAGATACCCACCTGAAGAATGGTTACATATCTACACAGATGGATCTAACTTGGACAACAACTCAGGAGCAGGAATTAAGTGTGCACTGTTCTCACTCTATCAACCAGCAGGATACCACACAACAAATTTCGATGCAGAAGTAACGGCTATTCATATTTCACTCCAACACCTTCTATATAGAATAGATAAATTCAAAAATGCTGTCATACTTTCTGATTACAAAGCAGCATTATGTGCAATAAGTTCATATAAAATTAGGTCAATCCAAATTAAAAAATGTCACAAAATGATCCAGAAACTTCAAAAACTACAGAAAAGAATTTTATTACAGTGGATACCTGCACATTGTGGAACTGCTGGAAATGAATCAGCTGATTTTCTTGCCAAAAAGGTGCAAATTTAATTCAGAACAAAAGTAAAAACTTACCCTTTACATCCATAAAAAGATTAATCAAAATCAAATATAAAAACAAACAAAACCAATCAATATCTAACAAAGCCAAAGATAAAAAATGGAACATTTTAATTAAAAATCCAGAAATTATTCCAGAAATCCCAGGTAAAGCTGCAGTAGCAAATTTTAGATTACTTACGGAACATGATTATTTGGCCAAACACTTACACAGAATAGGAATTTATACAAGTCCAAATTGTCCTCTGTGCAACAAAGAAGAGGAAATGACTGAAGAACATCTTTTAACCTGTCAAGCCCTACCTGCCGGACCCACTACACAGAAATATTGGAGAGCAAGAGAACTAATGGCTTCATTGCCAAAGCCTAGCATTTGACAACAAAGAAGAGGAAATGACTGAAGAACGTCTTGTAACCTGTGAAGTCCTACCTGCCGGACCCACTACACAGAAATATTGGAGAGCAAGAGAGCTAATGGCTTCATTGCCAAAGCCTAGCATTTGACAACAAAGAAGAGGAAATGACTGAAGAACATCTTTTAACCTGTGAAGTCCTACCTGCCGGACCCACTACACAGAAATATTGGAGAGCAAGACAGCTAATGGCTTCATTGCCAAAGCCTAGCATTTGACAACAAAGAAGAGGAAATGACTGAAGAACGTCTTGTAACCTGTGAAGTCCTACCTGCCGGACCCACTACACAGAAATATTGGAGAGCAAGAGAGCTAATGGCTTCATTGCCAAAGCCTAGCATTTGACAACAAAGAAGAGGAAATGACTGAAGAACGTCTTGTAACCTGTGAAGTCCTACCTGCCGGACCCACTACACAGAAATATTGGAGAGCAAGAGAGCTAATGGCTTCATTGCCAAAGCCTAGCATTTGACAACAAAGAAGAGGAAATGACTGAAGAACATCTTTTAACCTGTGAAGTCCTACCTGCCGGACCCACTACACAGAAATATTGGAGAGCCAGAGAGCTAATGGCTTCATTGCCAAAGTCTAGCATTTGACAACAAAGAAGAGGAAATGACTGAAGAACATCTTCTAACCTGTGTAGTCCTACCTGCCGGACCCACTACACAGAAATATTGGAGAGCAAGAGAGCTAACGGCTTCATTGCCAAAGCCTAGCATTTGACAACAAAGAAGAGGAAATGACTGAAGAACATCTTCTAACCTGTGTAGTCCTACCTGCCGGACCCACTACACAGAAATATTGGAGAGCAAGAGAGCTAATGGCTTCATTGCCAAAGCCTAGCATTTGACAACAAAGAAGAGGAAATGACTGAAGAACATCTTCTAACCTGTGTAGTCCTACCTGCCGGACCCACTACACAGAAATATTGGAGAGCAAGAGAGCTAATGGCTTCATTGCCAAAACCTAGCATTTGACAACAAAGAAGAGGAAATGACTGAAGAATATCTTCTAACCTTTGAAGTCCTACCTGCCGGACCCTCTACACAGAAATATTGGAGAGCAAGAGAACTAATGGCTTCATTGCCAAAGCCTAACATTTGACAACAAAGAAGAGGAAATGACTGAAGAACATCTTCTAACCTGTGTAGCCCTACCTGCCGGATCCAATACACAGAAATATTGGAGAGCAAGAGAGCTAATGGCTTCATTGCCAAAGCCTAGCATTTGACAACAAAGAAGAGGAAATGAATGAAGAACATCTTTTAACCTGTGAAGTCCTACCTGCCGGATCCAATACACAGAAATATTGGAGAGCAAGAGAGCTAATGGCTTCATTGCCAAAGCCTAGCATTTGACATCAAAGAAGAGGAAATGAATGAAGAACATCTTTTAACCTGTGTAGTCCTACCTGCCGGACCCACTACACAGAAATATTGGAGAGCAAGAGAGCTAATGGCTTCATTGCCAAAGTCTAGCATTTGACAAGAAAGAAGAGGAAATGACTGAAGAACATCTTCTAACCTGTGAAGCCCTACCTGACCCTCTACACAGAAATATTGGAGAGCAAGAGAGCTAATGGCTTCATTGCCAAAGCCTAGCATTTGACAACAACAACAAATGATGAGGACATTTTCGGCAATGAATGAAAGAAATGGTTGAAATGATGCTTAGTTATACGATACAATGTATACTCCACCGATAACAGCGCTCGCCTCGATAGCGTATATGGTTGCATGTCTGCCTCACGTTCAAGAGGTCCCGAGTTCGAATCTCGGTCACGGTGAGTTACCTGGTTAAGGTTTTTTCCGGGGTTTTCCCTTATCCTTCAAGAGGAATGTTGGGTAACTCTAAGCTCCATGGAGTCTGGACTCATTTGAGCATCATTTCGCCAAATTCATTCACCGTCTGATATGACTTAACGTTGGAGAACGTAAATTACAACAACAAAACCGTTAATGGTGACTCTCTTTTTCTCTGCACATTAAATGGCACTAAACGCCACCTGCAATGACAACGGGGAACTAATCACGTCCTCAAGTATCGAGCTACCGCAAAACTGACAAATAAATTACCGAGTAACATACACTGTGAGGTAGTCTCGTAGTTGTCACACCTATTCTTTCTGACTAATGATTATGGGCACTAAAAATACATGGAAAGCAGAATAAAGCATTATTGACTTTACATCCACAGAGCACTTATTTTTTGTGTAACTGTTCACTCTTTTGTTTTATCCTTACGTACACAACAAAAGTAGGTGTTCCCGTATATTTCAATTTAGGAATAGTGTAGAAAATGGACTATCTTAGTAAAAATAAACTTAAATTTATAAATAAAATACCAAATCACATCGCTCATACACTGAAGCGATTTTTAGTATTCCCTGCAGAAGCAAACTTTTCTCCTAATCACCTGTTGTACACTGCAGGTAACATTAGAAAACAAAAATTAATTTGATTTTAATGTGAATTAGGTGAAATGATGAATATGATACATCAGTTTTCCACTAGCTTTTTCACTTTGCACACTGTTACATTTACTCATACGTGACTCAATATAGCGTATTAGTGTTTGTGTAACCACTATTGGTACTACTGACTGGCAAGTACTATCAACCAGAACGGATTGCTCCTATCCCTTTGTCACATCACTCCCTGCTAAAATCCTCGAACAGTGCAGAGAAACACGTCATTTCGTACCAGATTCCGTGTGGCGCAAATCCATAGAATAGTAAGTAGCATAATAGTGTTCAAGAAGGGAATTTCTAGCTCCAGTATAGGAAAGACAGTTTACTGCGTCTTGGACATATACGCCCGATCGTAGCAGAAGTATGCAAATCATTGAAAATGGGGTTTCAGACCTTTTTAAAGCTATGCCGTGGGCTACTACGTGAGGTACTACCCCCGGAGTATTTAATTCACGCAGTTATTATTATGTATCTTTCAATATATTAAGATAAATAAGGAAGTATTTTTCATCAGCAGCCAATGAGAGATGATTAACAGGTAGCGACAAAGACTAGCTCATGTATGACAAGCAAACCCGACCCCTTGTACCTAATTATATTTTTGCTTCTTACCAACGCTTCACGTCCAGAACTGGAGAGTCGCTTCACCAACAAGACTAGCCATGGAAGGGACAAGTGAGCTTACCCGCCTTTGCCTAATGTTCTACACCACCGTAAAGTCCAACCACCCGCAACACACGCTCGTGGAGGGACAAATGACATGCGTGGAGCACATATGACATTTTATAATCTGGACCATGTACATAAGAAGTATATTCTACTCGACAATTTTATACCAAGGTTACACTGAAAATTCCCTGTTACCGCACAATCTATTTTAGAAAAGGATCCTTTTGTATCTGTGTTTTTTTATTTATTTTAATTGACGTCCTCCAACGTTAAGTCATATCAGACAATAAATGAAATGATGTTCAAATGAGTACAGGGTACATAGAGCTTAGAGTTACCAGACATTCATCTTTCAGGATATGAGAAAACCTCCAACGTTATCGGACGATGAATGAAATGATTTTCAAATGAGTACAGGGTACATAGAGCTTAGAGTTACCAGACATTCATCTTTCAGGATAAGAGAAAACCTCCAACGTTAAGTCATATCGGACGATGAATGAAATAATGTTCAAATGAGTACAGGGTACATAGAGCTTAGAGTTACCAAACATTCATCTTTCAGGGTAAGAGAAAACCTCCAACGTTGTCATATCGGACGATGAATGAAATGATGTTCAAATGAGTACGGGGTACATAGAGCTTAGAGTTACCAGCATTCATCTTTCAGGGTAAGAGAAAACCTCCAACGTTAAGTCATATCGGACGATGAATGAAATGATGTTCAAATGAGTACGGGGTACATAGAGCTTAGAGTTACCAGACATTCATCTTTCAGGATAAGAGAAAACCTCCAACGTTAAGTCATATCGGACGATGAATGAAATGATGTTCAAATGAGTACAGGGTACATAGAGCTTAGAGTTACCAGACATTCATCTTTCAGGATAAGAGAAAACCTCCAACGTTAAGTCATATCGGAGGATGAATGAAATAATGTTCAAATGAGTACAGGGTACATAGAGCTTAGAGTTACCAAACATTCATCTTTCAGGGTAAGAGAAAACCTCCAACGTTGTCATATCGGACGATGAATGAAATGATGTTCAAATGAGTACAGGGTACATAGAGCTTAGAGCTACCAGACATTCATCTTTCAGGATAAGAGAAAACCTCCAACGTTAAGTCATATCGGACGATGAATGAAGTGATGTTCAAATGAGTACAGGGTACATAGAGCTTAGAGCTACCAGATATTCATCTTTCAGGATAAGAGAAAACCTCCAACGTTATCGGACGATAAATGAAATGATGTTCAAATGAGTACAGGGTACATAGAGCTTAGAGTTACCAGACATTCATATTTGAGGATAAGAGAAAACCTCCAACGTTCAGTCATATCGGACGGTGAGTGAAATGATGTTCAAACGAGTACAGGGCACATAGAGCTTAGAGTTACCAGACATTCATCTTTCAGGATAAGAGAAAACCTCTAACGTTCAGTCATATCGGACGGTGAATGAAATGATGTTCAAATAAGTACAGGGTACATAGAGCTTAGAGTTACCAGACATTCATCTTTCAGGATAAGAGAAAACCTCCAACGTTAAGTCATATCGGACCATGAATGAAATGATGTTTAAATGAGTACAGGGTACATAAAGCTTGGAGTTACCAGATATTCATCTTTCAGGATAAGAGAAAACCTCCAACGTTATCGGACGATGAATGAAATGATGTACAAATTAGTACAGGGTACATAGAGCTTAGAGTTACCAGACATTCATCTTTCAGGATAAGAGAAAACCTCCAACGTTAAGTCATATCGGACGATGAATGAAATGATGTTTAAATGAGTACAGGGTACATAAAGCTTGGAGTTACCAGATATTCATCTTTCAGGATAAGAGAAAACCTCCAACGTTATCGGACGATAAATGAAATGATGTTCAAATGAGTACAGGATACATAGAGCTTAGAGTTACCAGACATTCATCTTTCAGGATAAGAGAAAACCTCCAACGTTAAGTCATATCGGACGATGAATGAAATGATGTTCAAATGAGTACAGGGTACATAGAGCGTAGAGTTACCAGACATTCATCTTTCAGGATAAGAGAAAACCTCCAACGTTAAGTCATATCGGACGATGAATGAAATGATGTTCAAATAAGTACAGGGTACATAGAGCTTAGAGTTACCAGACATTCATCTTTCAGGATAAGGGAAAACCTCCAACGTTAAGTCATATCGGACGATGAATGAAATGATGTTCAAATGAGTACAGGGTACATAGAGCGTAGAGTTACCAGACATTCATCTTTCAGGATAAGGGAAAACCTCCAACGTTAAGTCATATCGGACGATGAATGAAATAATGTTCAAATAAGTACAGGGTACATAGAGCTTAGAGTAACCGGACCTTTATCTTTTAGGATAAGAGAAAACCCCGGTAGAAACCTTATCCAGATAACGTGCCTTGAACTCGGGACTTCTTGAACGTAAGGCAGACGCGCTAGCATCCATGTTACCGAGGCGAGTTGCTGCGTATTTGTTATTTCTATTGGAGCATATATATTTAGACGGAAATATGTATACCTGGATTAAGAACAAATGCACCTGTGTACTGTGGGAGGGATGATGCTGGGGAGTGGCAATTTACCTATCTTCCGCAGAGTATTGAAGTGTATGTGTGTACAACCCAGCTAACAGATCCAAAACCTGGTAGTATAGAGTTAACACGATTGTCAGTTGTTGTGAAGGTGAAAGGCGGCTGATATGACCATTGTTAATTTGGGGTGTAAATGTGTTGGGAAAAGCAGAATAAATATACAGTCTGGAGGAAATCGAGTAACACTGGTCAGACGTATGACCCGGAGGGACATATCTGGACTCCGAGTGTCCCATTTTAAGACCATCTCTTATGATATTTTTGAACTTTGTTGACATTGGATGGACAGATAAATTTACGTCACTTTAAATGAATTGCTTCCGTAAAGAAAGTCTGATAGAACTATGAATGGTCTCTGTACAGGAAACATAAATACTGTCGCTGTTATCTATAGACCGACTACTTACAGCAAAGGACAAGATTTGTCTTGTATCCTAAAAGTAAATTATGTAGTTCACGAGACAGTCGAGGTTCTGTATTTGTATTGAACATTTTTTTTAAATTAACTTCCTCCGCGTTAACTCATATCGGACGATAAATGAAATAAAACTCAAATGAGTCCAGAGTCAATAGAGCTTAGAGTTACCAGACAGTCATATTTCAGTGTAAGAGAAACGCGGAAAAATATGATATTTTGCTCACCGAGATTCGAACTCCAGACTTCTTGAACGTGAGGTAAACATGCTACCACCTACGCTACAGAGAGTGTATAGTTAGACTGGCATAGCTGAGCAGACCCAGCTCTTATCACGTGATTTACTCCACCTGGGGTTTCTGATTGGATAAAGTTACGTATGAATCGATTCTACTGGATGGAACTGGAGTAGCGATGAACTCTACTCCAGCCAAAGAAAGATGCGATCTCAAGTTTCTAGCTACTCAGAAACCGCTCCCTCAAAAAAAAAGTGAAGGTCGCTGGTCTCTTTACAGTTTACCATTTATACAAAAGTCGACCAGAATGAAGAACACATATGAGGAAATTCCCAGAATATTCAAGTATCCTCTTGTGGTATTTTAATAAGGGCGGGAGAGGATTCAATTGAAAATAAAAACAAGTTTACCTAACTTGGATTTTATTGAGCCTTTCATTTTTGGGTTACGGTGTTCACAAATTCACACTCGAACTTTCCTTAAAGATGCTTCTTCTTCTTTTTTTTTTAGATCAGGACACCTCAAGACAGGCATTTTCGCTATAATATAGACATGGAATTAGTGCAATTATTACATTCAAAAGGTCCCAAGTTCGAATCTCCGTTAGAGCATTACATGGATAAACATTTCCCTGCAGTTTTCTGTTGTTATGAAAGATGAATGTCGGGTAGCTCTAAGCTTTATGTACCCCGAGTTCATTTGAACATCATTTTACCCTTCCATATCGCATGATATTATCTACCACGATCTACCCACTTCCTCTGTTTAAAGTAGCACAGAAAGAACAATAGTAACATTTTTTTTTTTTTTCAAATGGCTGACATTGCATGTGTTACTATAACCCTCGTTGCTAGATTGGCGAGGTACAAAGTCAAGTTCCCATAATTGTGCTTTGCACATAGATACACGATGATAACAGCTAGGATCAAAAAGCTTTCATTAAGACCCATTAGTAGATAAAGTTAATTGTGTTTATTTTAAAGTAACTGTTTACTAAGTTTAGGTAAAAGATGAATAAGTCCCTAGAGATACATGGAATATATAGTGAGGTTAGGTTTTGAGGTTATGCACCTCAAAGAAGGATTCTAGAAAAAGGACCATCTGTCTAAGTGTTGTATTTTGTATAGTCCGTTTTACATTAGATTAACGTTGCAACTAAGGAAGTGGAATGATGGAGGAAATTAATTTGAAATTGCTCTCACCAAAAATATTCAGCCAGAGTGACTTACGCAGGAATCGAACGGAGGATTTCCCGAGCCTTACACATTATCGTGGAGACTTCTAGATACGTAAATTAACAGCTGAGTTAAGTGGAGTCTACCTTTAACTGCATTAGTTCATATTCAGTTGTCTTATATCGTACCAGCAGTGATGTTAGTGTACAGTTAGCTTTTACAGACTAGACCACAAACACATTCACACTTCCAGACTTTAGAGAGGATAGGGGAATATTTCCAGTCGAGCCTAGGACCCGTTGCACAGCAGGTATGGTTAGCTATTCTCAACTACGGGAGTGCATTAGACGACACGCACACTGCATCAACGTAAGAAACAAGATAATTGTGTATCTCTTTGACCTTGATACCAGCAGATATATATATATATATATATGACATTCAGATATGGAAGTTTGCATAACAGTTGATGTAAGTTTGGGATATTCTTATCAAACTAATCAGTCTATAAAAATAGGTAAATCTTGCACGGAATTATAATGCGAGCGTATGTTACTTAATAGCTATGCTATGTGAGTTAATTACTGAACTACCCAGCAGGATCGCTCAGGCGGTAGCGTTTGTCCCTTCAGTTCACTTCATATGCTGCATTTGCATCATCTTCATGTACATTTTATAAATATGTCTTTACTTTTTAGTTAATTGATGGAAATTCATCATTTCTTCACACTAGCTGTATATAGGCTAAGGTTTTTGAGGTATAGTGTCAACATGAAAAATTCAATGCCCCGGCCGGGATTTGAACCACGGATCTCCTGGTTTCCGTCCAGTCGCTCTAACCCATTGAGCTACCATGGCCAACTTACCGTCATGACACTAAATTCTCCATTTGACTCGTATATTTCGGGTAGACCACTAGGGGCTTTCGCATTCCAGATACTCCGTTTGTGTTAATAGAGAATTTAATGTCATGACGCCAAGTTGGCAATGGTAACTCAATGAGTAAGAGTGAATGGACGGAAACCAGGACATGGCTGGTTCAAATCCCGGCCGTGGCGTTGAATTTTTCATGTTGGCCAACATGACCGTCGTGCCGTGCCGTCGTGCCAACGTACCGTCCTGACATTAAATTCTCCATTTGACTCATATATTTCCCCGGTAGACCACTAGGGGCTCTCGCATCCGAGATACACCGTTTGCGGCAACTTACTATTGTAAGTACTTAAGTCCTAGGCTTCATCATTTAACTCATTATTTTAGTTAATTGGTGGAAATTAATCATTTCTTCACACTAACCGTACATAGGCTAAGATATTTGATGTATAGAGTCAACATGAAAAATTCAATGCCATGGCCGGGATTTGAACCACGGATTTCCTGTATCCTGGATCGTGTTTGGTATTTACTAGGGTTGGTCCTTGACACTTGCGATTCCCCGATACTCACGATACTTGCATGGTATTGACATCAAACGGTACTTCAGAAAATCATTCGATATCACAAAATATCATTGCCGCAAGTAGAACATCACAAAAAAGGGCTAAAACGTTTAATTTTTATGTAATCATTGATATGAGCAGACTTCCTATAAATACCAAAGTTTAATTTATTATTATTTCTTATTATCTTTAGATCTAGAAAAATAAGAAATCCATTAATTTCAGTCTCTCATATGAATTTTATAGCTTTATTGCCACAAATAAACCATCACAAAGCCCGAAAAATTGTCAGGAATATGGTAGCTGTACAGTAACAAGAAAATAATCGTGTGTCAACTGTTAGTGTCCCAAGAAGAAATAACTATATATCTCCTAGTGCACTGGATTACTGAAAAAACAAATTTAAAGTTTTCAGAAGAAGACAAATTAGTCGCAAAATATTTGTGTATTCCACCTACAATAGTTTCCTCTGAAAGATTATATAGTACAGTAGGACTCATATTTGACAGAAAAAGAAGTGGACTTCACCCCGAAACAGTGAGAATGCTAGTATTTTTGAGCAAAAACTTATAAAAGTGAACTTTTTTGCTTATAAATGTCTAATGTACAGCTCAAAAGTAAGAACACTGATGCTTTTAAGTTTTGTCTTATTAAATATATGCACCTAATTAATTTTATTGGCATTACAAAGTTCTCCCAACATTAAATTTGTTATTGAAACTATAAGTATTAATGACGGTGTCGATTATCGAAGTATCGGGTATCGTAGAAAATGTTCGTGTATCGTATCGAGAATCGAGAAAAACTGGTATCGATCCTCCCTAGTATTTACTAAGTTTTCCTGTTTAAGTTATGGTTTACAGAGAGTATTAAAACATGTACTTTTGATAGAAATACAATACTTACTGTACCTATGTACATAGTAGAGAAAGTAAAAGGTATTTTTAGAAAAAGACCCGCTCACGTGTGTTTGTGACAATTGCTAAACAGTTGTTACTGCACAATTGAATTGTGTGACAGCATGCGCCTTGACAAATGAACGGTGTCTGCGTTGTCAACTGTTTGGTCCAATACTTCATTGTCTCTCAACACTCCCATCATATGTTCACGTTATATTACCATTAGACTACAAAACGTGTTTCTAGAACCAAAGTTGCGAATGCGTTTTGTTATTAGCATGTATTAACGTTACTCCAAAATAACAAAATATAATATTAACATTCTAAGGACAGAAAAGATGTGCCTGACTCTGTAAACACATAACCTATAAAGAAAAATAGGTAAACACCAAACTTTAAGTATTCCAAAGATGCGAATGCGACCAAAACTCTCAAAAAAAAAAAAAAAAAAAAAAAATCTAACTGCACGTTACGTGGGAAATGTTTCAAAATTCTGGATTCCCCAAAAATGACTCTTAATATTTTGTTTGCGCCGTAGCTTTTTAAACTCCAGTGGTGAATCGACTAATTAATTAAATGTATCTCCCATATTTTAATGATCTAAAGGGATTATATCCTGAATCCTCGCGTTTATTTCCTATAATTGTAATTTCCTACAGTCCCGATGGTCACACAAAAGGATGTGATGCGATTGCATTTGCATTGCGCTATGTAGGTGACTTTGCACGGAGTTCCAGTCTGGGTCTATTGTGCCTATGGCTCCAAGTAGTCCATGCCCGGAAGGAAGGATGAGGTGTGAGGAGACAGAAGACGGCATCCCACAGTCACGATAGTGCAGAGAGCAGGGTCTCCACCATGTACCAATTGGAAACTCCCCGGCAGGCCAAGTTGCCATCCCACCTACCATGGTCCTGAAACGGCCCACTAGGCCGGCCCGGAGACTGTCCTACTCGAGGACCAGGAACATATCCTGCCATGCAGCGCCGAGACACCCGCCGACACTTCTACCCTGAAATAGTCCACCAGATGAGAGATGATGTGAAATGATAATGGAGATGAAATGGAGGGATAGGAAATGCAACATACATCCAGTTCGAACCTTTTCGGCTGTGGATGATGCACTTTGAACTTTGAACCTATTTCACTATAGGTTGTAGAGTTCGTTCACTGCCGTTGCTGTAGCATTATTTAAGGAATAATTAGACCTTCACGTTTCTAGTCTTTACAAAACGGTAGCACATTGAATATTAATTTTCTATGAGGGCTGTTCAATAAAGAATGCTCATAATTATTTTACGGTCATAATTTTTCGCACTAAAATTCAATCTTATTATATTCTGTTAGCTTAATGTGAAACAAACACGCCGTATAAGTTTCATTATTGATACTCCTGGTTACCGCCTGTGAGAACCAGGCAAGTTCAGACATGTTCAGTATCGCCTACCGGTGCAATAGAGATAACACGCGAGGAACAATATGCGACTTTGAAATTCTACTTTATTCTCAACAAATCTTCAGTTGAGCCTATACAATGCTCCAGGAGGCCTATGGGGAGTCTGTTCTTCCCTACAGCACAGCTCGAAGGTGGTTTAAAATGTTTAAAGAGCGGAGACAATCAATTTCAAAGGAAGGTAGACCCGGTACTCCAGTTACTGCTCTTACGGAAGAAAACATCAACACTGCTGCTGCCATTGTGAGAGAGGCTTGACGAATTATCTTAAGATCACCTTTTGAAATACTGAACATTTCATTGGGTGCCACTCACACGTTGGTGACAGAAACATTACACATGAGACGTGTTTGTGCGTGATGGGTTCCAAGACTGTTGATTCCCGAACAAAAGGACATTCGCATGCAGATCTGTATGCAGTTAAAGTTGATGTTAGAGGAAGATCCGGAGCTTCTTTCAAATGTAATCACTGCTGATGAAACTTGGCTACATCATTTTGATCCTGAGAGCAAACAGCAAAGCTCAGTGTGGAAATCTCCTTCATCACCAATCCCCCAAAAAGCAAAAGTGGTTGCTTCTGCTGGGAAAGTTATGGTCATCTCATTCTTTGATATTCATGGAATGGTTTATCAGCATGTTGTACCAGCACACACATCAGTAACTGGACAATACTACAGGGATGTCCTGAAAACATTGCAAGTCCATATCAGGCACTTAAGACCACATTTCCATGAAGCAGGCTGGAAGCTGCACCACGATACTGTTCGACTGCATATTGCCAATGT
Organism: Mantis religiosa; assembly: GCA_030765055.1. Classification (NCBI taxonomy): domain Eukaryota; kingdom Metazoa; phylum Arthropoda; class Insecta; order Mantodea; family Mantidae; genus Mantis; species Mantis religiosa. The sequence goes on along the minus strand of CM060955.1, from coordinate 175,462,610 downwards.
TGTTGCTGAATATCCTGCAAAAGTCAACGTGAAGTACATCCCTGACCCTCCCTATAGTCCGGATTTAGCCCCATGTAACATTTTTCTATTCCCTAACTTGAAGAAACGCCTTCGTGGGAGACATTATCCATCATCAGAAGCAGTGGTGAAGGCTGCGGAGGTGATTTTGAAGGATCTCTCAAAAGTGGTTTCCAGCATGTCTTTGAAGACTGGCAGAAACGCTGGGACAAGTGCATCGCATTCAGGGGAGACTATTTTGAGAAGGACCATCAAAATTATGAGGATAAGTAAAGGTACATTGTCCAAAAAATTTGTGATCATTCTTTATTGAACAGCGCTCGTATTTGGTGAGCGTATTTGCATTTTAACTTAATGTGAACCCTTCCATTGTAGGACACTCAACTGCTGGTGCTTTTACGCGCTTAGCACTTCGGCCGCAAACAAACAAACGCAGTGCTATCTCTTCTGAGCGAACAACATTGTTAAAACCCGTCATTATAGTTAATATATTTATAGGTGACGTATAAATGGTTGTTAGGGGGGGGGGGTAGTTTGAGAAGTAGAAGGAAAGTAAAGGGGATGGACCACCTTAATAGTTCCGTCTTGAAAATATCACAAAAACATCATCTTAAGAATGACGAATAATAAGAAATTAGACTCAATTATGTGAATTAGGAGAGCAGCCTTACATAAGCGTGCAAGACATAAAAAGGACGAATTCCTAAGCACCAACATATAAGCGCATGCTAATCTAATCAGCTCCCTGCTTTAAGCGATGTATTGACTATTTATTTGTTTGTGTGGAATAACAATTACATGCAATAAAGAGGAGATTCACGACGAAATCTTCTTGATTATTGTAAAGATAGATGTGATTCAGTGACGCGATTCTATCAGGAAAGATGTAAACAGTGCCAAGCATGGCCAGAGGGCAATTTGGTAGGAATCTGGCAGGTGGGAGAAGATGACATCACTCCCAGTGTTAGACACCTAGAGGTACATCTTTATGTAAACCACACTTCCTCTAAGCTTGCCTCACTCACTTATTCTTCCGCGTTTCCCATTTCCTATGATTGGTTATTATACACCTTCGAATAATGTTAAACAAGCTTGTACAATGCAAGGACATGCGACCTAAACAATACACAGTCGTCATCCGAAGTATCCTCTCATCTATTTGTTGTTAAGAATGTACATTACATTAACTCCATTATGTAACATTTAATTCGTAAGTTATTACAAGGGTTGGCTGATAAGTCCCGGTCTCACAAAAAAGAAAAAATAATCTTCAGAAAGGCTAATATATTTGTCATATCGATGATCTAATTTAATTAAACCATCTCTGTAGTGCAATTTATCATGACCATTTCTCAAAACAGCTGTTTACCTCATCAATGATCTTCTCGTAGCTGTCAAATCTTCGTCCTCCAAGAAATTTTTTGAGGTTCAGGAACAGGTGGTAGTCACTGGGTGCTAGATCTGGTGAATAGGATGAATGTTCAAACAATTCAAACTTTAATTCACACATTTTTTCCATTGCAGTGACTGAACGATGGGACGGAGCATTGTCGTGAAGAAACAAGATTTTTCTTTGCCAAATGAGATATTTTTCTTTTCACCTCACTACTCAAACGTTGCAGTAAGCTTGCGTTGTAGTCACCAGTGATACTTTTACCCTTTTACAAGTAATCAATAAGGACAATTCCCTGTACATCCCAGAAAACACTTGCCATAACCTTGTTAGCTGACAAAATTGACTTTGCCTTTTTTGGAGTTGGTTCACCTGACGCAATCAACTGTTTTGACTGTGATTTACTTTCTGGAGTGTAGTGATGTATCCAAGTTTCATTCATGATAATAAGCCGTCTCAAAAATTCACTGGGAGTTCTACGGTAGAGCTCCAAATTCTTACAGAAAGTGTTTTTCTTTGCAACTTTTGATCAGATGTCAACAAACACGGCACAGACCTTGTGAAAGCCCAAAACATTACTTAAAATATTACCTGCTCGTTCTTTTGCTATGTTTACAGTCTCTGCTATCTCAAACAACTTTAATCTGTGGTCTTCCAGTACTAAACAATGATTTTTTTCAATGATCTCGGGAGTTGTGACTTCCACAGAACGTCCAGAGCGAGGCTCATCACTAGTACTCGTACGTCACATTTTAAACTCTACAACCAACCTTTTAATTATTGTATAGGAAGGGACAGAGCGAGACTCATCACTAGTACTCGTACGTCCCATTTTAAACTCTACGACCAACCTTTTAATTATTGTATATGAAGGAACAGAGCGAGGCTCATCACTAGTACTCGTACGTCCCATTTTAAACTCTACAACCAACCTTTTAATTATTGTATATGAAGGGACAGAGCGAGGCTCATCACTAGTACTCGTACGTCCCATTTTAAACTCTACAACCAACCTTTTAATTATTGTATATGAAGGAACAGAGCGAGGCTCATCACTAGTACTCGTACGTTCCATTTTAAACTCTACAACCAACCTTTTAATTATTGTATATGAAGGGACAGAGCGAGGCTCATCACTAGTACTCGTACGTCCCATTTTAAACTTTACAAACAACCTTTTAATTATTGTATATGAAGGGACAGAGCGAGGCTCATCACTAGTGCTCGTACGTTCCATTTTAAACTCTACAACCAACCTTTTAATTATTGTATATGAAGGGACAGAGCGAGGCTCATCACTAGTACTCGTACGTCCCATTTTAAACTCTACAAACAACCTTTTAATTATTGTATATGAAGGGACAGAGCGAGACTCATCACTAGTACTCGTACGTCCCATTTTAAACTCTACAACCAACCTTTTAATTATTGTATATGAAGGGACAGAGCGAGACTCATCACTAGTACTCGTACGTCCCATTTTAAACTCTACAAACAACCTTTTAATTATTGTATATGAAGGGACAGAGCGAGACTCATCACTAGTACTCGTACGTCCCATTTTAAACTCTACAACCAACCTTTTAATTATTGTATATGAAGGGAGAGAGCGAGGCTCATCACTAGTACTCGTACGTCCCATTTTAAACTCTACAACCAACCTTTTAATTATTGTATATGAAGGCACAGAGCGAGGCTCATCACTAGTACTCGTACGTCCCATTTTAAACTCTACAACCAACCTTTTAATTATTGTATATGAAGGGACAGAGCGAGGCTCATCACTAGTACTCGTACGTCCCATTTTAAACTCTACAACCAACCTTTTAATTATTGTATATGAAGGGAGAGAGCGAGGCTCATCACTAGTACTCGTACGTCCCATTTTAAACTCTACGACCAACCTTTTAATTATTGTATATGAAGGGACAGAGCGAGGCTCATCACTAGTACTCGTACGTCCCATTTTAAACTCTACGACCAACCTTTTAATTATTGTATATGAAGGGAGAGAGCGAGGCTCATCACTAGTACTCGTACGTCCCATTTTAAACAGAGTCTTTCAGTGTACTGTCCATTTCCTCCTTGATCTCTTTAGGCGTTAAGACTTTCAAATATATATATATATATATATATATATATATATGTAATTTTACGTCCTCCAACGTTAAGTCATATCGGACAATGAATGGAATGAGTGAAATGATGCTCAAATGTGCCCAGGATCCATAGAGCTTAGAGTTACCTGACATTCGTCTTTCAGGATAAGGGAAAACCCCGGAAAAAACCTTATCCAGGTAACTCGCCCTGACCGAGATTCGAACTCGGGACCTCTTGAACGTGAGGCAGACTCTCTACCACCACGCTACCGAGGCGGGCAAGACTTCCAATTGGAAGTATTTTATTACTGCTCGTTTTTCCAAATGGTCCATTTTCGTGAAATCTCTACACTTGTCTTGTTTAAAATACTCTCATTCAAAAACTACACAAGCTATTAACCTGTAACTATTGATACAATCTATTCTAGAGTTAAGCTATATGATGTTATCCGTAAAACTGGCCCAGTGACGCCATCTCTAAATGAGGCCCGGGACTTATCGGCGACAATGATCATCGTAAGATAAGTGATCATACTAAATAAGTAAGTAAGTGTTTGTCCACCTCGGTAGCGTAGATGGTAGCGTGTCTGCCTCACGTTCAAAAGGTCCCGAGTTCGAATCTCTGTCAGGGTGAGTTACCTGGATAAGGCTTTTTCGGGTGGTTTTCCTTTATCCTTCAAGACGAATGTCGGGTAGCTCTAAGCTCCATGGACCCTGGACTCATTGAGCATCATTTCACCCATTTCATTCACTGTCCGATATGACTTAACCTTGGAGGAGTTAAATTACAAAAAACAAAAAAGTAAGTGTTTTGCGTGACACAGCAATCCGCAGCCAATGAGAGATGACTAGTGACATCTACTTGCAGCTCGGTACAGTTAATACTGAGAAAGTTATATAAAATATATATGAGTAGTAGTAACTTTCGTGGATGTTACACAAGAAAATAGATTCTTGTTCACCAGAGTACAAACTAGCCTCCCATCATTTGTTTCTCACGTAGTAGAACTTGTTAAGGGTATTTAAACTTTAAATGGTTAGCCTTTCAAAAGGCACACCCATTGTCAGGCATTTTTAAGGTAAATTCAGTTTCTTTCACAGTTCTGTGTGCTGGCTGTATAGAATAACGATCAATGCGCCTCTGTAACAGAAGACAAGGTGTTTGTTTACCAGTTTTGTTGTTTATCTTCGAGAATTTTGTTGGATTTTGTCCCGCAGTGAGAAGCACAGGTTAAAAAGCGACATTTTATGGCGTAATATTTAAACGCGTTGATAAAAAAACATTGTACACAGTAAAGAACGGTCCAGGTGAATCTAAGAATGTGCATAATGTTAGAAATTATATTTATGCCTTATATTTGATATGTTTTTGTTTACCGAAGGCATAAATTTTATTAAGAGAATCTATGTTTTCTGTTAATATAATGGTTCAAATACTATCTATGATTCCTTGCCCTCAAATTTTAACGTTTTAGAAATAATCTGAAACAATTACAGTTGTACTAGATTATGGTATAAAATTAAACCATTTGGCAATTTCTTAATAATAATAACATGGCATATTAGACAAATGTGCCAATGTTGAATACCATAGAGCATATATTGCCAATGTCACAGATATGTTCTTCATTCACCTGCAATGTAACGCCCCCGATTTCTTGTTCATATTCTTCTTCTTCCTCTTTTACAATGGGAACTGCTGATTGCTTGCCAACGTTCGTTTACTGTTAAGTAGAACAGTACATGTTTACCTCTTACCCAGAATGCACTTGTTTGTTTTGCTGAAGGTCGAAAAGCTCGCCGTTTTCGTGATATTTAATACAATGTTATGAGGTTAGGCACACAGTGGATATTCTGGGACGAATTAGGAAATCTCAGCTAATTTTGACATCACCAGACCGTTTAATGATCACCTAATGGCAGTGATGATAACTGAAATTCAGTGGTTTTGCAACCTCATTTCAACACGTTGAAGGTTGCAGAGTTCCTGAAGAGCATCTACCGCACATTGAATAAACATAAATAGACTGTACAACGAATATAAATATCCCACGATATAGCTGTAGGTGAACCACGGGTTCTAAATAATTTGTTTAAATAAAAAATATCGGACGATGAATGAAATGATGTTCAAATGAGTACAGGGTACATAGAGCTTAGTGTTACCAGACATTCATCTTTCAGGATAAGAGAAAACCTCCAACGTTAAGTCATATCGGACGATGAATGATGATGCTCAAATGAGTACAGGGTACATAGAGCTTAGAGTTACCAGACATTCATCTTTCAGTTTAAGAGAAAACCTCCAACGTTAAGTCATATCGGACGATGAATGAAATGATGTTCAAATGAGTACAGGGTACATAGAGCTTAGAGTAATCAGACATTCATCTTTCAGTTTAAGAGAAAACCTCCAAAGTTAAGTCATATCGGACGACGAATGAAATGATGTTCAAATGAGTACAGGGTACATAGAGCTTAGAGTTACCAGACATTCATCTTTCAGGATAAAAGAAAACCTCCAACGTTAAGTCATATAGGACGATGAGTGAAATGATGCTCAAATGAGTTCAGGGTACATAGAGCTTAGAGTTACCAGACATTCATCTTTCAGTTTAAGAGAAAACCTCCAAAGTTAAGTCATATCGGACGACGAATGAAATGATGTTCAAATGAGTACAGGGTACATAGAGCTTAGAGTTACCAGACATTCATCTTTCAGGATAAAAGAAAACCTCCAACGTTAAGTCATATAGGACGATGAATGAAATGATGCACAAATGAGTACAGGGTACATAGAGCTTAGAGTTACCAGACATTCATCTTTCAGGATAAGAGAAAACTTCCAACGTTAAGTCATATCGGACGATGAATGAAATGATGCTCAAATGAGTACAGGATACATAGAGCTTAGAGCTACCAGACATTCATCTTTCAGGAAAAAAGAAATCCTCCACGTTAAGTCATATCGGACGATGAATGAAATGATGTTCAAATGAGTACAGGGTACATAGAGCTTAGAGCTACCAGACATTCATCTTTCAGTTTAAGAGAAAACCTCCAACGTTAAGTCATATCGGACGATGAGTGAAATGATGTTCAAATGAGTACAGGGTACATAGAGCTTAGAGTAATCAGACATTCATCTTTCAGTTTAAGAGAAAACCTCCAAAGTTAAGTCATATCGGACGATGAATGAAATGATGTTCAAATGAGTACACGGTACATAGAGCTTAGAGCTACCAGACATTCATCTTTCAGTTTAAGAGAAAACCTCCAACGTTAAGTCATATCGGACGATGAGTGAAATGATGTTCAAATGAGTACAGGGTACATAGAGCTTAGAGTAATCAGACATTCATCTTTCAGGATAAAAGAAAACCGCCAACGTTAAATCATATCGGATGATCAATGAAATGATGTTCAAATGAGTACAGGGTACATAGAGCTTAGAGTAATCAGACATTCATCTTTCAGTTTAAGAGAAAACCTCCAAAGTTAAGTCATATAGGACGATGAATGAAATGATGTTCAAATGAGTACAGGGTACATAGAGCTTAGAGTTACCAGACATTCATCTTTCAGGATAAAAGAAAACCTCCAACGTTAAGTCATATCGGACGATGAATGAAATGATGCTCAAATGAGTACAGGGTACATAGAGCTTAGAGTTATCAGACATTCATCTTTCAGGATAAGAGAAAACTTCCAACGGACGATGAATGAAATGATGCTCAAATGAGTACAGGATACATAGAGCTTAGAGCTACCAGACATTCATCTTTCAGGAAAAAAGAAATCCTCCAACGTTAAGTCATATCGGACGATGAATGAAATGATGTTCAAATGAGTACAGGGTACATAGAGCTTAGAGCTACCAGACATTCATCTTTCAGTTTAAGAGAAAACCTCCAACGTTAAGTCATATCGGACGATGAGTGAAATGATGTTCAAATGAGTACAGGGTACATAGAGCTTAGAGTAATCAGACATTCATCTTTCAGTTTAAGAGAAAACCTCCAAAGTTAAGTCATATCGGACGATGAATGAAATGATGTTCAAATGAGTACAGGGTACATAGAGCTTAGAGTAATCAGACATTCATCTTTCAGTTTAAGAGAAAACCTCCAACGTTAAGTCATATCGGATGATGAATGAAATGATGTTCAAATGAGTACAGGGTACATAGAGCTTAGAGCTACCAGACATTCATCTTTCAGGAAAAAAGAAATCCTCCAACGTTAAGTCATATCGGACGATGAATGAAATGATGTTCAAATGAGTACAGGGTACATAGAGCTTAGAGCTACCAGACATTCATCTTTCAGTTTAAGAGAAAACCTGCAACGTTAAGTCATATCGGACGATGAATGAAATGATGTTCAAATGAGTACAGGGTACATAGAGCTTAGAGTAATCAGACATTCATCTTTCAGTTTAAGAGAAAACCTAAAAAGTTAAGTCATATCGGACGATGAATGAAATGATGTTCAAATGAGTACAGGGTACATAGAGCTTAGAGTTACCAGACATTCATCTTTCAGGATAAAAGAAAACCTCCAACGTTAAGTCATATCGGACGATGAATGAAATGATGCTCAAATGAGTACAGGGTACATAGAGCTTAGAGTTACCAGACATTCATCTTTCAGGATAAGAGAAAACTTCCTACGGACGATGAATGAAATGATGCTCAAATGAGTACAGGATACATAGCGCTTAGAGCTACCAGACATTCATCTTTCAGGAAAAAAGAAATCCTCCAACGTTAAGTCATATCGGACGATGAATGAAATGATGTTCAAATGAGTACAGGGTACATAGAGCTTAGAGCTACCAGACATTCATCTTTCAGTTTAAGAGAAAACCTCTAACGTTAAGTCATATCGGACGATGAGTGAAATGATGTTCAAATGAGTACAGGGTACATAGAGCTTAGAGTAATCAGACATTTATCTTTCAGTTTAAGAGAAAACCTCCAAAGTTAAGTCATATCGGACGATGAATGAAATGATGTTCAAATGAGTACAGGGTACATAGAGCTTAGAGTAATCAGACATTCATCTTTCAGGATAAGAGAAAACCTCCAACGTTAAGTCATATCGGACGATGAATGAAATGATGTTCAAATGAGTACAGGGTACATAGAGCTTAGAGTTACCAGACATTCATCTTTCAGGATAAAAGAAAACCGCCAACGTTAAATCATATCGGATGATCAATGAAATGATGTTCAAATGAGTACAGGGTACACAGAGCTTAGATTTACCAGACATTCATCTTTCAGGATAAGAGAAAACCTCCAACGTTAAGTCATATCGGACGATGAGTGAAATGATGTTCAAATGAGTACAGGGTACATAGAGCTTAGAGTTACCAGACATTCATCTTTCAGGATAAGAGAAAACCTCCAACGTTAAGTCATATCGGACGATGAATGAAATGATGTTCAAATGAGTACAGGGTACATAGAGCTTAGAGTAATCAGACATTCATCGTTCAGGATAAGAGAAAACCTCCAACGTTAAGTCATATCGGACGATGAATGAAATGATGTTCAAATGAGTACAGGGTACATAGAGCTTAGAGTTACCAGACATTCATCTTTCAGGATAAGAGAAAACCTCCAACGTTAAGTCATATCGGACGATGAATGAAATGATGTTCAAATGAGTACAGGGTACATAGAGCTTAGAGTTACCAGACATTCGTTTTTCAGGATAAGAGAAAACCTCCAACGTTAAGTCATATCGGACGATGAGTGAAATGATGTTCAAATGAGTACAGGGTACATAGAGTTTAGAGTTACCAGACATTCATCTTTCAGGATAAGTGAAAACCTCCAACGTTAAGTCATATCGGACGATGAATGAAATGATGTTCAAATGAGTACAGGGTACGTAGAGTTTAGAGTTACCAGACATTCGTCTTTCAGGATAAGAGAAAACCTCCAACGTTAAGTCATATCGGACGATGAGTGAAATGATGTTCAAATGAGTACAGGGTACATAGAGTTTAGAGTTACCAGACATTCATCTTTCAGGATAAGAGAAAACCTCCAACTTTAAGTCATATCGGACGATGAGTGAAATGATGTTCAAATGAGTACAGGGTACATAGAGTTTAGAGTTACCAGACATTCGTCTTTCAGGATAAGAGAAAACCTCCAACGTTAAGTCATATCGGACGATGAATGAAATGATGTTCAAATGAGTACAGGGTATATAGAGCTTAGAGTTATCAGACATTCATCTTTCAGGATAAGAGAAAACCTCCAACGTTAAGTCATATCGGACGATGAATGAAATGATGTTCAAATGAGTACAGGGTACATAGAGCTTAGAGTTATCAGACATTCATCTTTCAGGATAAGAGAAAACCTCCAACGTTAAGTCATATCGGACGATGAATGAAATGATGTTCAAATGAGTACAGGGTACATAGAGCTTAGAGTTATCAGACATTCATCTTTCAGGATAAGAGAAAACCTCCAACGTTAAGTCATATCGGACGATGAATGAAATGATGTTCCAATGAGTACAGGGTACATAGAGCTTAGAGTTATCAGACATTCATCTTTCAGGATAAGAGAAAACCTCCAACGTTAAGTCATATCGGACGATGAATGAAATGATGTTCAAATGAGTACAGGGTACATAGAGCTTAGAGTTATCAGACATTCATCTTTCAGGATAAGAGAAACCTCCAACGTTAAGTCATATCGGATGATGAATGAAATGATGTTCAAATGAGTACAGGGTACATAGAGCTTAGAGTTACCAGACATTCATCTTTCAGGATAAGAGAAAACCTCCAACGTTAAGTCATATCGGACGATGAATGAAATGATGTTCAAATGAGTACAGGGTACATAGAGCTTAGAGTAATCAGACATTCATCTTTCAGGATAAGAGAAAACCTCCAACGTTAAGTCATATCGGACGATGATTGAAATGATGTTCAAATGAGTACAGGGTACATAGAGCTTAGAGTTACCAGACATTCATCTTTCAGGATAAGAGAAAACCTCCAACATTAAGTCATATCGGACGATCAATGAAATGAAGTTCCAATAGGCGTGAGATGGATTGGTGGTTAGAGAAAAGTTGTAGCTATGGCGATGCTGGTTGATGCGGGAGCTGATATTTTGAGTCTAAAAAGGCATGGAGGAGGGAAGTCTTGCGTTGCTGAAGAATAATGTGTTTTTGTCTCGCAAATTTCAACTTTATTCTCTGCTTGAGTTGCTATATTGATTCTGGGAGAGATAATTCATGTCTGAATGAAAGGGCTACTTTTCAGTAACAGAAGTATCGCGTAATGATGTGCTTTTTCTTATGGTGGCGGATAAATCAATAATTTATTTGTAAAAATGGAACAATAATACAAGTCGTGGTCATTTTAATATATATTTTGAGGCAGTATAACAGTTTTAAATACATTAGTAAATATATCTCATTGTGGTACAAACATCAAGTTAATGAAGTTATAAGGAAATACAGTAAACTTTAAATAGAACGTTCCATCACTTATCAATCCATTAAAGTCATTCCTTCAGGAGACAAGAACATTGCCCGTGAGCTTGTAAAAGATGTCGGAACGCTCCATTTATCGTGAATGCACACATTACATCGCTTTTATCATTAGATATTGTTCATAAAGGAACAATATCCAGTTTACGACTCAGTACATTCCAACCAATAGTCAGGCAATAGTCTACGCTTGATAGTACTGGGAAGCAATGACACATGACTGATAAATCCAAACAGTTGTTAGACGCGGGTCAACCTTAAATATTTCAATTTATTCATCCCCTATATTTCATACAGAGAATACATAAACACAATACTCACAGACAAAGGTGCATGTATACTTTGTTACATTAACAGTGAATAAATCTATCTAACTAAACATCATCATCAGCATGTCCATTACTGGAAACTGGTTTTGATCTGCCCTAAATATCTAAGTCGTGCTTGTCATAGTAATCAGTTTTACATAGCTTAGACACTCCCATATGGCAATTACGGCCTTCAGGGTAACCTTTTTTTCATCCATATGATCCAAATACATAGGATACGTCAACAGGTTTAACAAATACAATCTGTACATAACAGTATTAAAATAATAAAATATAATAAAATATGCAGAGGGTACCTTTACTATTTAAGCTTTAATTTAACCTTTTATACTCATCTATAGAGTAGACTGGGTTTTCTACAAGGTACTTTTTAATTGCTTTAAGTTTAAATTTTTCTTCTGTTATCTGTTTTATTTGATTCGGTAAATGATTGTACAATTCTTTAGATTTATTTTCTATATTTTTGTTACTTAATGTTCCTCTTAATCTGTTTAAGAAATAATTTTGTTTTGTTCTTGTGTTATGTGTATGTATGTACATGTTTTTATTTTGGTTGCTAGAATTTTTTGTTACGTATTTAATGCACTCATATATATACAATGCTGTAAATGTTAATATATTTAATGTTTTATAGACATTTCTACACGAATCCTTCCTTTTTAATCTACAAATTATTCTGATGGCATATTTCTGGAGTCTTAATATTCTTACCATTGCTTTTTTCTGTACATTTCCCCATAATACCACCCCATAGCATAAATGAGAGTGTATGACTGCATAGTAAATTTGCTTTAGAGTTTCTCTATCCATTTGTTGTGCTGCCTGTTTTAAAATATATAGCTCCATATTTATTTTTTTTACTACTTTTTCAATGTGTTGTTTCCAATTTAGTTTGTTATCTATTATTAGTCCAAGGAAGTTAGTTTTTGTTACTTCGAGTATTTTTTTATTATCTAATGTTAGTTGCATATGTGATTGTGTTTCTTTGTTTAAGGTGATTTGCATCCATTCTGTTTTGCTTGTATTTATTACCATGCCTAGTTTTCCTAACTCACTACTAATTTTTTCAAGTATAAGATTGGATTTATTTTGTACTTCACTTTCCGTTTTTCCATTCACTATGATTGTGGTGTCATCGGCATATCCAATGGCCAATTCCCCTGCATCTACTACTGTTTTGAATATACTGTTTATATATAAGGAATAAATAGGGCCCAAGTTTTGAGCCTTGGGGTACACCGTAAGTTATTTTCTTAAATGAGGATCTAATTTTGTCCAATTTACCATTTGAATTATGTATAATTTCCACACACTGCTCCCTGTCCTGAAGATATGATTTCAGCCAATCTAATGGTATGCCTCTTATCCCATAATTTTCTATTTTGGTAATTAGTTGATTTATGTTTACGCAATCAAAAGCTTTTGTCAGATCCAGAAAAATTGCCACTATATGTTCTTTCCTGTTTAATGCATTTATAATGATGTCATTTCCTTTACATATTGCCTGTACAGTTGATTTCTTTTTTTGAAAACCGAATTGATAGTCTGAAATTATTTTATATTTCCTACAAAAACCTTGTAACTGATCTAGAAATAGTCCTTCTATTATTTTTGAAAAACTTGAGCACAATGTTATAGGTCTATAATTTTCTAATGCTAGTTTTGACAATTTTTTCTTATATATTGGTCTAACTATTACTTTTTTAGTGCTTTAGGAAATGTTCCTGTTATAAATGATTGATTACTTATATATGTAATTACATCAGCAAGTTCGTATTTACAGTACTTTAACATTTCATTTGTGAATTCATCTAATCCACACGAGCGTTTACATTTTAAGGCGTTTATCTGTTTTAAAGTTTCCTCACATGTTACTTCACGTAATACCATTGAGTTAGAAATACTGTTCTCAAATTTTTGATCAGACTGGCACTTTATGACACCTAAGGTCTTTACTACATTGATGTAATAATCATTAAATTTCTCTGTTAAGGTTATTAGGTTCTCTATTTGTTTATTTTCAATCTCAATGCAAATATTTTCTTCCCATTTTTGTTTTGTTTCTTTGTGTAATGATTTTATAATATTCCATGTTGCTTTGGTTTTATTTTCTGCATTTTGTATCAGTATTTTATTGTGTTGCACTTTTGCTTCGTGTATTACTTTATTAAGAGTCTCTCCGTATTTTTCGATATAATTGTATGATTTATGATCTAGTTTTGTGTGTTTCAGGCTATTTAGAAACTGCATACGTCTTTTAGATATAGTTATACCTTTGGTAGCCCAGTTTTCACACTTTTTTAGCTTTCCCTTTACCCTACGTTTAGGCATTACTGTATCTAGACATTTTTCTATATTTTTAGCAAAACTTCCATATTTTTCATTAATATTAGATTTTTCGTATATCTCAAGCCATTTTGTTTCTTTGATATAGTTTCTTAATATTTCTAGGGTGTTTTTGTTTACTTTTCTTTTAAATTCTACCAGATTGTTTATTTTATTTTTTATTTTACCTAATATTTTACTATCTACTAGTTGGCCATAGTGGTCACTTATTCCGTTTCTTATTATTTTAGTTTCATAACATTCCTTGTTTAAATTTGATATCATGAGGTCAACACATGTCGCAGAGCTTCTAGTTACCCTTGTTGGTTCAGTCTCAGTCAGAGTAAGATTATTTCTGTCTAGCATTTCTAACAATAACCTTTTCTTTTTCTTTTCTATTAATACGTCTATATTGAAGTCACCTATTACTATGGTGTCCCTCTTTTTATTTGTGGTGCTATTTAGACATTTTTCCAATCTTTGGAGAAAGGTATCTTTTTTGCATTTGGAGGACTGTATACCCCTATTACTAACAGATTTCTGTTTTTTAACATTATTTCTACGGCTGCGAGTTCACTGCACATTTCGTTGCAGAAATTTTTACAGTCTATCTCTTTGTATTTAATCCCATGCTTTACATAAATTACTACCCCTCCACTTTTATGTTTTTCCCTACAGAAGCTAGACCCTACTGTATAATTTTCATAATTATTTACATTTATTTCGTCTATTTTCAGCCCATGTTCTGTAAATATTAGTACATCTGGTTGCATATTTACTATATTCTGCTCTATTAGAACCCTTTTGTTTGTAATACTTTGAACATTTTGATGAAATAGGCTAAAATTATTACGTTTCTTTCCTACCATCAAAGTTTTATTTAAAATGTGTGCCTCTTGAGTAATATTATTTGTACGATCATTTACCTTATCTCTATTTAAGTATTTACATGCCTTTATTGTCCCGTCAAAATTCTTTGTACCCCCTGCTTCTAATTGTTTCCCTGGGCCGTAAACCAGTTTAAAGTAGCTGTACACTTTTCAATGGAATTTTTCATGATTCTTTCTAGACTCATTGTTCCCTTTCTGCTCAGGTGTAGTCCAACCTCGGCCCAAACCGATGGGGGTTTAAGTTCAAAGGCAACAGCTTAGATTTACTGGAATGTGACACAACTCCTGTGGGATCAGTTTTAATGCAACACCAGCTTGACAACTGATAGCTTCGTTAACAATCAATTTATTGTATACAACACTTACTTGTGAAGTTGTACTTCACACAACTTCACTTTAACCACTGTATAGATTCACTAGGCCTACATAGGTGAATTTGTAGCTTTAACATGAAATGTAAGTCTGTAATTACGGATACCTGATACGCCCTCTTCTTTTAATAAAGTTATATTATACATTTTTTTTAACTAGTATAGATCGCTTAATCAATTGCCGGAAGTTGTTATACCAACAATTAGAACAAACGACTAGCCCACATCGATTCTCTCATATTAGACATTAGCCAGCCGGCCTTGACCTATATTACACAAAATAAAATTACAAATAGTTTTCATATTTTATTATAGTTTAATTGGAAAAGTAGTAAGCCTTTTTAACGATTAGGGTAAGTGCTGGATAAAACATTGTATGTACTAGACTTATTTATACACTCGCGGGAATTAACACACTACCCGACTTCGTGTCGCGTGTCGTGTATAAAATACTTCTTGGTTCAGTACTACCATAAATAACTATATTTAGCACAAACAAAGAAATTGTTCTAAAATGTTTTGTATACATATATTTGCAGTGAGATCTCTATGTGGAATGTAATACTTAGAGAGGCTATACTTACCCCAACATCAGCTCCAGCACTAGAATAGTCACATTTGAGTGAGCTCGCCACACGATAATTGACTGCCATCGGTCGGTCCTACCTGATTAACCTTGTCAATCTATGTTGTCCATTTGTAGACTTTGTTTGCCAAATACACACTTGAGGTCTGCGCAGACGTAGCACCAAGATAAACACACATACTTATGTCTGGCACTAGCATCACTTTCTGGACTATCTCTTGTATATGTCTACTTCCTGTTAATTAAGCCAAATTTTAGTAGAAATTATTTGTTGTGTAATATTTCTTTGTAGGTTCACTGAGAATACAGCAATATAGTAGACTCAGACAGTAGTCGAATTTTTAAACGCTGGTCGCTATGTAATGCTTTTGAAGTTCCGTTCTTTTTGTATCACCAAGAGGGAAAATCCAAGTTACAACTTCTGATAACAGAGAAAATCTCGGAAATAACCCCCCGCTAACACACAGGAAAAAATATTTGACATAAATTGTGTGTTTTAACAACAGTTTACCAGTTATACAAATGTCATTGTGAGGACATTCACAGAAAATTTAAAGTAAACATTTCATTTGTCGTGAAAGTGTCTTAAATATAAGCAATTTAATCCAAATCGTTGGAGGAACTTCTAAGAAAACGAACATTTTCAAAAAGTCGTGCATGTAAAGTGTAGTTTGCGTTGAAGAGTCGATTTAATCATACTTTCTTGTCACATACTTGAAATATTCTCAGCTTCAACTTTTAGCATTTAACCACTTTTCGTTTTTGAGTTATTTTCTTCATAGACAAGCAAATATCTATTTCCAAAAATGCTTTTTTTTGTTTATTCAGACAGTCTTAAAACACCATTTTCACGAAACGCGATCTCGAAATACATTGTGTCCCTACTTAATGTAGAGAAGGTAAAAATGACGTAATAAAATTGGGGCCCATTATCAACATTTGTGTACAGGTTAGGTCCCATTTATACGTGTAATTTTATTTCATTTGACAAATGCGATGCATTCTAAAGTACATTGGTTTTAATGGAAACATTTATCACGTGACGAGCCAGTACAAAAGGCACGAACCTGCTTACAATTGTTGCACTAAAACTTTTAACAGTTTGTATTTTAGCGTCGTTATTCAACATTTTTATGCGAAAAGACTATTCCCCACGCAGTAATCATGTTATCCAAAGCCTTCAAATCCAACACATTATCATCGTCACATAAATTTGCTATCAATTCTGTCCAAAGAGTTTCAAACGCTTGTAGACCAATATGAGTTACCTCATTTTCATTTGGTTTTCAATTCTCAGGGTTACAGATCAAGTAACACACGATTTTGTAAAGAAAAAACACAACACTGTCGCGCTTCTTGACTTCACTCAAACATTTGAATATGGGAATACACTAAAGTTTAAGTGATAGTCAAATGTTTTAAACAGCTGGTCGGTATGTGGTGGCTCTGAAATATCGTTCCCTTTGTATGACCCAAGATATAACAAAATGAATAACTACTTGCATTTGAGAGAAGTATAAGATTGAAAACTTCAGAGAAGTGACAAGGAAGATTTTGGAAATGTTTTACTCTACACAAAATCAAAATGCATTTTATATAAATGACGTGTTTTAACATGATCTACATTTGTTGTGTAGTAATATTTTGTTTATATCATACAGTTTACCAATTATACAAAAGTTATTCAGAATGAAAAGGACTTTGCGGAAATTCCCATAAAATTCAAGATATACATTTAGTTTGTCGTGATATTTTAATGAACATCGTTAAACCATTTCTGAGTAAATTAAAATCTTGAAAAAAATCTAGTGTTAGGGATTGAGGCTACTTTCGTGGTATACCATACGTCAAAGTTCGGGAATGAGATGACTTTACGGTAAGGCTGACATGTCTTCCGGCGAAGTAGAACGGGTTAACCCCGGGTTAACTCGGGGACCCAACGTGTGTGGGCGCCACTCAATTAGCTGACCAGCTGGTTGCTGGTACCTCTGTATTGACGGGAAATGCTCAATCTTGTTATATTCCTTTATTCCGCCAGCACACGCTTATTCGGATTGTGCTCTGCTCCCATTCATGCTAATTACTGTCAGTCTGCAACAGGGGTGGTCAACAACACTCAAACCATTGTTATTTAACAGGAAACAAAACACAACTTACCAAGACTTGATTACAAGATGAAGAAGCAAGAACTAGCACATTTCTGAGATCCAAATCTGTACTTTGCAAAGTTTACACTTGTATATTGAGGCCAATCTTCAACAATGTCGTAGGGCACAGAACTGACTTGGCAAATTTCTAGCTATCTAAAGATAGTGGAGATTTTCAAAATGAAATATGTTTTACATTCTTGGAAACTTGAGCCTGTTTTATTGCCTCAGTACAGTTTCGTATAGTGACTTTCCAGTGGGTGCCGCTGGTTGGCCACAACGCACAAGATATTAGTAAAACAAGGAAAGAGTTGAGACATACTACAACCCGATCTACTTCATTCAGGTCGACCTCTACCTAGTCCGCGCACCCAAGTTCTCTTCCAATATAATTTAGCTCTGTATCGCCTATCACGTAACTACTGAACCCCCATTGGCTACTGCTTGTTCTGCGATGCAAAATACTAATCATTTAGCTTAATAATTGTCAGATTAAATTTAAATTGCAAAATTACCAGCGTTATCCATGGTTTGATTATTTATTCCTACAACTTGCAGGCTTAGGTTGCACTTGTCCAATAGCCATGTTTCTGTGGAGACGTTTAAAAATCATTAAAAAACGCTTAAACAAAGAGTAAAATTCTTATACTTAAACACAAACATTCACGTAAAAAATGGTCAGAAAATAGTGTGCCAAAGCATTGTTGATCAACCATAAATGTAGTTTATGATGACTCCTCGTTCCAAGTTATCTGGTCGTTATTTATAGAGAAAATCTTTGGGAAGAAACAATAGCAGTTAAAGTAACGCCAGTTTATTCTCAGTAACCTAATACCATGGCTAAGAAAACCATATTTGACTGTGTTATTCGTACTTCATGATGGACATTAGTCGGCCACAGGAACGGGCGAGTACTGTCACTATTTCAAACTACAACCTCTCCTTGGAAGTAAGGATAAACCTCGAAAAATAAATGCAACGCGATACCAATAAGTAGATATCTCGACATAAGTACCTCATCGCCGGGTATAAAACCGAGGATTCATCAACACAGAAACATTATGCAGCTTTCGTGTGGTCGGATTCAACACGTTTTTGTTTGTTTTTGTTTGTTTGTAATTTACGTCCTCCAACGTTAAGTCATATTGGACGATGAATAAAATGGCTGAAATGATGCTCAAATGATTCCGGGGTCCATGGAGCTTAGAGTTACCCGACATTCGTCTTTACGGATAAGGGAAAACTCCGGAAAAACTTTATCCAGGTAACTCACCCTAACCGAGATTCGAACTCGGGACCTCTTGAACGTGAGGCAGACACGCTACCACCACGCTACCAAGGCGGGCTAACACATGTCTTAACGAAATAAATGAACTTCTAGTTCGGCCATGGCCCAATGAAGTAAAATGACAGTCGGCTATATTCTAAATACACAAATACATTACTCGTTAAGTTTAGGATAAAAAATAATGTCACGCATTTAAATACCAGAGTTGGTAACAAAGTCAATCATCTTCCAAGGAGTAACACAAATATTTTTAAGAAAATATCACTGCACCTCAAATTACCATTTAGCTTTTTCTAGAGTTGTACATATTTGTCAAGACGAAAATTGTGGATGATTATTACAAATATTTTTCTTTTCAAAAATGTTTATTTTCTTGGTAATAGTTCAAATAACTTTGATTAATTTATCGTATGTTTAAGGTATTTTCATGATGAAGAAAATTATTCTCTAAAATGTTGGGGCCATGCCGTAGCTTAGAGGTTAGACCGTTTGGCTCTCACCAAGTTGTTCCATCCCGGGGAACAGCAAAGTGAGATTTGTGGTAGACAACACGGCACAGAGAATCTCCAGTTACCCCCACCATCATTCCACCAATTGCTCTATTATCATATCGCCCTCATTTTGTCATGTACTTCTCTCACTCTAATACCACCCATCGGGCTGATCACCCATCCTAAGTTTTCTGTCTGAACCAGAGTTTCTGTTCCTCAACACAATGCCCAAAGGTATAAGGAACAGACTAACAAGAATCCCCTAACACCGCAATTGCGGCAAAACTAGGGTAGTTAAAGAAGATGATTAACAAATAAAACAAAAATAAAAGTGAATCAAGAAGACACTGACACATTGCTTCATTCACACTCTCATGCCTGATCTCTCCTTTCTGCCTAAGTTATGTATTTAAACAGTATTTACATTTAAATATTTTTTTTATTCCAAAGACTTCAAAGCATGTATTTCCAATGTTTTTGGTGTTGAATTTTCAAGATCAATGCTATACTCCATCCAATTACTATAAGGAAACAGTAGAGTAGCATTTATTTATAAATATTTTGTAATATTATTTCAGATTGTGAACCAATCCAGCTTTGGTTATTGGCTCGTCATGGGACAAGATATCCAGAAAGAAAAGATATTGCAGAGATGCAACAACTACCTGAACTAAGAGATCAAATTTTAAGGAATCATGAAAGCCGACACAGTAAGCAATACATACATTAATTTTGTCCATGTCGAATTTTGGTATATATAGGACTTATAAACTTCATTAATTACATAAATTAAGTTATTCAGTGTGTATTTTTTCTTTTATATCTATTTTATATAGCAATTAAGTAAATACTAAGTCAATAACACACATCTCTAATAAAATACGTTAATCACCCCATAGACCTTTCCGTATGGGAAAAAATCTTCATTAACAAAAATCGTCATAGAGTCATGAATTTTGAAACTCCACCACCGGACATCTTTGACAAGTACATCACGCCATCTATTGACAATACGGAGAAAGAAGAAACCACTACAACTTGCACTAATCAAGTATCAGCTGAGGATAGGAGCAAGAGCTCTTGAAACATGTCCTGTGAATAAACAGTGTGAGTGAAGCAATGTGTCAATATATTCTCGATTCACTTTTATACTAACACACAGTATACTAAACCTCTGTAGAGATTACAGCATTAACATATGAGATAACAGTATTTGTACTTCTCCCACTACAAACTTATTGTAAGTAGATGCTATATTGACCTGATACAGAGATTTTACCAGAAATATATGTTTTGAGATTATATAAATAAAAGAAAGTCTTTATGTGTGTTTGGAGGAACATAGAAATACTCATGTCCAAATCAATTGAAAAAAAAAAAACAATTTGTAGTCGGTCTGCTACTTACATTTTTATTTTCTGAGGGACTAGTTGTCCTTTCTTGGACGTAAATATAATCAAATCAGGAAATAAACTTTGAAATTTACAGGAAGCCAACAGTCAGAAAATTACATAAAAAAGCAAATTATACATAAACATGGAATAATAAACAGCCTTACACAGAGACATACTACACATAGCAGAAGAAAATGGATATAAGAAAAGTCTGGTGTTGAAGAAAATTAGAAAAGCTAAACTAAAGAAAACCATTAAGGAAGCAACCACATTTACAAAAGAAAAAGAAAACAACAGTATATGCAGTTCATTCACTTATCACCCAAAAACATTTAATAAATTCGAAAAGTTCAGTTTTAAAATTGCTAAATTCAAAAACAAAAGATGAAATCCCATCAATTAACAGAACTGGAATATACCAAATAAGTTGTAAGAATTCTGAGAAATGCTACATGGGTCAAACTAAAAGAAATCTAAAAACCAGAGTACAAACCATCTACAGCTAATTCATAATGAGTTTATAAACAATGCACAGAGACACACCTCCTGTGAATTTAAAATAAATTTATGTACATGGTGTACAATTTGAATAGCTATAAATAAAAGCATTGTTAACAGTGAAGCTAATTTCATGTATAAAGACTACAATTGAGTCATACTTTTTAAAACTTGTAACTTCACTCACGTCCAAGGTGATTTGTTGCTATTTCGATGTCTGCTATTTAGTCATCTGATGCACGTATTGAGACCTTTTTGTAGTAAAAAGTGTTTTGGTTACAAGTTTTAAAAGGTATGACTCAATTTTAGTCTTTATACATGGTGTACATTTTACTAAAATAAGGTATAAGAAGTATCACAATTAGATCTTCTTTCTTTTGTTCAATATGCAGCAGAAGAATTTCATTAAAACTTATCAATAAACAATACCTAAATGTATCTTAAATTCCAATAAGAATTTTCATAAATATTAATTAGTAATTATTAACCATTAGAGTTAAATAGTTACCCAACAAAACATTATTTGAACTATCTTCGGAAAATTATTTTGATACTTGTAGTAGAATAAAGCATTGTTTATATTTATACATTTGTTTACAGAAGGGAGATTGTGTCATGATGATCTAGAGGCTCTTAGGAATTGGGTACTTGAAGTATTTCCAAATCAAGCCACTGATCTCACCAATCAAGGCTATGATGAGCATAAGTTCCTTGCCCGTCGCTTGAAGACACGATTCCCAACGCTTCTGAACAAAACATACAGTCAGGATAAATTTGAGGTGAGGATATTAATGATGGTGATGATTTTTGAACTATAAATCATAAATACTGTATAGTTTAGACACTGTCTCATAAGTAACGTCCTTTTTTTAAGAAAAACAATTATTTGAAATGCATTCTGACAAGCAATTAACTAATTTTCAAAGTATACACCATTATATTCTATGGACTTGAGTCATCGTACAGCGAGGTTTATTATCTCACGATGGTACCAGTCTCTGGTTGAATAAAGATCCGCATCAATCGCTCGTCCATTTGGAACAAACTCTCAGTGAATCACAACTTCAGACACACAACATTACTTTGGGACCGAACTGATGACTTTGTCAGGTTGGCGGGGATCAAGTCACTGTTTCGGTAATATACCCATTTTACATCACAAATGACAATTCTCCTTACAAATCTATCATCCATGGGATTACGGATAAGCTGACGACAGATATCTACTCTACGTTCAGTCTGTTGAGGTACAGATCTACAGCTTCTGTATGATTTTCCAAATGTCTTAATGTGGCGATGTGTGGTATTCCAAGTTCTTCTGAAAGACTACAGGTACATTCGTGCGGATTTCCTCACAAAACTTGATGTGTATATTCAATATTCCATACTTTATGTCTTCCAGAACGTGTTAAATCTTTAGTGTTTTCGTCTCCATTGTTGAAACGTTGTAACCATCGCTGTGCCACACGCTCACTAACAACATCTTCTCCTTCCACTTCACATATTCTTCGAGCTGTGACAGCGACTTTATAATCTTGTTTCTAGTAGTGTTTTAGAAGTACTCTAAGTTCAAACTTTGTTATCTCCATTTTGTGATTGTTATTAACAACTGAAGACTGATACATTCTCGCAATGTATGCAACACTGGCCATGGTATCCTGTAAATAGCACTGACAAAACAAAGAAACACAATAAATTTTCTAGAACACCAAAATCAAAAAACCGACTTTTCTTATGAGACAACCTAATATATTAGGCTCACAAAAAATTGTGGATGATGGTCATCCCTGTTTGTGCATATGAAGAAAACTTTTGTACATGCTGCACAGACTAGTTGACCATCATTTTAAATCTTAGCACATAAGTGTCATATAATTTGTGCACTTTCAGTATGCTGATTTAACCACATATTTCAATGTTGTCCACAGTTTCGCTTTACTGATACTGAGAGGACAAAAGCAAGTGCTATAGCTTTTACAGAAGGAATGTTTGGTTCCCACTACGGAATATACCTTCCTCCACCAATAAAAAATGATACACTTATAAAAGTAAGTACTCATATTTTGCATATGCAGAAAGTCTAATGAGGTATGGCATTATGTTTTGGGGGGATAGTAAAGACAGTCACTTGGTTTTTAAAGTACAAAAAAGGATTGTTAGATGCCTAATGTCAGGAAAAAAATATGACTCCTGCAGGAACTTCTTTAAGGAGTTGAAAATCTTGACTCTGCCCAGTCTGTATATATACTGTTTGCTATGTTATACAAAACAAAACCTTGAAAATTTCACCACAAATAATCAAATACATCATCATAACACCAGAGGTAAAAGAGACTTAAGAACAATAACACATAGAACTACACTTTATTCCAAAGGAGTTAGATATTCAGCAGTCACTCTGTATAATAAACTACCGGCCAATCTGAAAAACATAAAATCCATGAGGTGTTTCAAACTATCGTTGAAAGAAATTTTATTAAGTGATTCATATTATGATATAGGTGAATTTCTAGATACACTGTAGCTGGCCATATAATTGTATATATTTGTGATGCATTTTAAATGCTGTGTAGTTGTAGAGCCATGCAACTATATATATTTATGAGTTCATGCTTAGATCTTATTAATTACACTTGATGCAACTTATTTTTTATTTTATTTTTATACTTATATTATTTGTATTGTTCTAAATATTTGTATTGACGTATCCAATGTCATTGTATTGACTTAACGGATGAATAAAACTACTACTACTACTACTCATATGTATACTTATAATTCTCTAAGTGTTTGTACATTAACATTTACTCAAAATTATCTTTTTTTCCTATGAATAAGCACTGTGATACAATGAAGCATAAAATTAATATAATTTTGAGTTGAACTAGTACTCAGTGCTCCATTTATTGCTAGTGTTTACCTAGAACACATTTCGTTAGGTCCTTCCTATCATCCTCAGCTAATGTCGACTACTGAATTCAGTATTCAGTCCTAATGAAACGTGTTCTAGGTAAACACTAGTAATAAATTGGGCATTGAGTACTAGTCCGACTTAAAATTATATTAATATATTTTTGTTTTTACTTCAAAGAAAGAAAAGAAGTTATTTTGAGGATCTGTTTGAAGTATTTGATTGTATTTACAATTGTACTGGTTTACCTTTACTTTTTATACCATGTATATAATAAAGGGAAGGGTTCCCACAACTGGGGCAGAGCACTAAACATACGCCCTTGGTGGTTCTACCCCTGGAAGGATGAATGAGAGGGTGAATGACAATGGGTGCAAGCATCAGTGGGTCCCAAATGATTCCAGATATATCTCTGAAGCTATCTTCATTCTCCCAGCTATCCCTGAAAAACCAGAAACCCCTCCATGAAGTCATGGCATCAGATAACTTCATCTGGTCCATCAACTCTGATTCCTATTGAGGTCTAACTAGGAGCCAAAGGTCCCCCCTCTGTAACCAGGGAGCTGCTGAAGCAGTGCTATGGGTAGATTAAGTCAACCTGAAAAATTCAATGCCATGGATGGGATTTGAACCACGGATCTTCTGATTTCCGTCCAGTCGCTCTAACCCATTGAGCTACCATGGCCAACGTGCCGTTCTGACATTAAATTTTCCATTTGACTCATATATTTCCCCAGTAAACCACTAGGGGCTCTCGCATTTGAAATACACTATCGTAAGTCATCATTTAACTCTTATCATTTTAGTTAATTGATGGAAATTAATAATTTCTTCACACTAGTCGTATATAGGCTAAGATTTTTGATGATTTTTTTTTTAAGATTTAAGAGTTAAATGATGAAGTCTGGGACTCAAGTACTTAGGATAGTAAGTCGCCACAAATGGTGTATCTCGGATGTGAGAGCCCCTAGTGGTTTACCAGGGAAATATACGAGTTAAATGAAGAATTTAATATCAGGATGGCATGTTGGTCCTGGTAGCTCAATGGGTTAGAGCGACGGGATGAAAACCAGGAGATCCGTTGTTCAAATCCTGGCCATGGCATTGGATTTTTCATGTTGACTCTATCCATCAAAAATCTTAGCCTATATACGGCTAGTGTGGAGAAATGATTAATTTCCATCAATTAACTAAAATCACATATACTTTCCTGGTAAACCACTACGGGCTCTCATATCCAAAATATACGTTTGTGGCGACTTACTACTGTAAGTATTTAAATCCCAGGCTTCATCATTAAACTCTTATTATTTAAGTTAATTGATGGAAAGTAATCATTTCTTCACACTGGCCGTATATCGGCTAAGGTTTTGGATAAATTAAGTCAACATGAAAAATTCAATGCCATGGCCGGGATTTGAACCACGGATCTCCTGGTTTCCATCCAGTCGCTCTAACCCATTGAGCTGCCATGGCCAACTTGCCTCCCTGGCATTAAATTCTCCAATTACTCATATATACTTTTCCGGTAAACCACTAGGGGCCATGGCATTGAATTTTTCAGGTTGACTTAATTTATCCAAAACCTTAGCCGATATACGGCCTTAATTTTCATCAATTAACTTAAATGCTATGGGTATTTCCACTACGGCAATACCTCATAATTTTAAAATGCCCCTCTTTCGAGTAGAAGTGATTGGTTGGTTGGTATCTAATGTTAAGCAATTGACAATGAAGCCATTCAGTCTCTTGCACTTCAGTATTTTGATGTTATGTTGGTATGTTGACTAAAGATTGGGTGGCGGAGTATGCGCCATGTAGCACTGAGACTCCTGCCAACACTTCTACTCTGAAAGAAACCAGCAGATGATATGCAATGATGTTGGAGATGAAGTGGAGGGACAGGAAATTCAGGGGATGTAATTATCCTACCCAGCATTCATCTGGTGACCCGGGAAAACTCTCTAAAATCTCATGGGTTAGGTAGGTCAGCCACGGGAATTGAACACAAACCTCCTGAGTGCAGGCCATGGATGAAACTGCCTGAACCATCCTGCTCAGTTAGTGAATGGAACTAAGGATCAACAATTTTTGCCAAGGACTCCAAATCACGTTAGTCTTGAGCTAATCAGAAGACATGGCTTGGATAGGATGCCTTAAAATTGCCATTGCAGAGCCGGTAATAGAATCACAGACTCTTAACATGAGATTTGCAAATGATACCACTAAGCTTTTGTAGTGTCTTAGTTAAGAACTTTATTTCCACTAAAGATAACCTAGAGCTTATTTAATTTGCTTGTAATAATGAAATTAAATTTTTATTTATTGTTTCATGCTTGTGAACTACATAAGTAAATTTATGCAATCATTAGCCTTAGTCTTTTTATGCTTTTTCTGTTTATTAACATGGGTCATTCAATAATTAGTGCAACAATGTTTGACTGTGGTACACAAGGCATGCTGGTGAGTTATCTGTGAGACATAGTAATCTTATTTATAAGATATTTCTAATGACTAATTTGTCAATTGTCATTTTTTAGGGCTCTAAAATGCTTTATAAATATCGTGACTGCGTGGGTTACATAGATTCGGAAATCCACTTACAGAAATCAAAAATAGCTTTTGCTGCAGTAAAAAGATGTGAAATTGACAATCAGCTGTCTTCAAGGCCAACTCAGTGCCCCACCGCACGGAAATAAATGAAAGAAATTATTATTATTTATTTATTTTCAGTCCTATAATATACACAAAAACAGTGTTATGCAGACCATGTCAGTTTATAATGCAAATAAAATACAAAATAAAAAGTATAATACAGAATAATTACAATATAAAATAACACTATACACATTTAGACAATTGTTCATAAGACTACATCAGATATGTGAAAAGAGTACAAGTTTATGAAATCACTGCAGTACACTTCAAATATTGACTGTCGCAATAACCATCACACAACTGCGGCTTCTAACACCTTGTGGGGTATTTATAACCCAAGCCATTGTTTCTAGAATGCTGCAGACTATGTGAGAAATTTCTCGGCAACAACAATGGACCGAACAATCTGGAGTCTCACTTGCCCTAGCGTCTGACTTGTCACAGCAGCTCAACAATGCCACTGTTGACAATATGAACAAAGATGTCTCATTAAAATCTAGTTTGGAAGAGACAAGAATGTTCCATAGTGTCATGCAGCATTACTGGAAGGTTGTGGTAATGTATGACCAGATGGATGCAGAGGTAGGAAAGAATGTGGAGCTAGCTGACTACAATCAGTAAGTGATGATGTGCATATTGTGACTTTGTGGGTTCGTAGAATTAAAAGACCAAGTTGCAGACATTCAAAATGTTCTTTATTTCTGTAGAAATATACTTTGGACTATCCTTACAGTAGCAGAATTACGTCACATACATAAATACAATCTTCCAAGGTCATTGACCACAAACAGCATTCACAGTTGTACAATACTCAGTTCTGATTACACTCTGTTTACAACAACTCTCGTTACAACTCTGTTAATGACTGTTAATGACTACTCCTCTGGCGTGTCACAATCTTTTATATTTGATATTTCTGGAATGTTCTGTAACAAACAAGATGTCACTAGAAGTTTCCAATTATCTAACTGTTTGTTTTGTCAGACCTTTATCTCCGTGCTATCTTTATCAGTTCCTTTGTGTGCACAAGCTGCGCTATTACGATAACGGGTTCGCAGCACTATGAGTGCTGTTAGAACAATTCCAATTGTTGTATTGAACTACCATGTTGGAATATCTCTTATTATGGTTTTTAATGTACTTACAAAGAAGTTAAAGATGAGGGAGATCTGTGCTCAGTTGATTCTGAGGGAAACATTGGCACTTAGAGGAGTTTGACTGTAATTATAGCAGTCTTTTTGAAGATTAGCATAGCAAGAAATGTGTAAACTGCCTCCCTGAAGTGTGGAGGTGGGTTATTGCAGAAGTTTACTTCTGAGCACAGCTGCAAAGTGACTACTCCGAAAATGTTTTCTTTCTTGTTAATTTAAATGCTGTTATTAGTTGTTGAATTACACATAAGGCTCTAATTAATATCGAACACTGGTGATTACAGAGCTATGGAAACTGCACAACTTGGCAAGAGGAAGTTGGTGATAACAACAAAACACTTAATGAGAAACACTTTTTCCAAGGGACCTTACCAATGCAGAACCTTGTTCAGAATGTATCAGAGCGTCTTGGTTTTGGTTATCGTCTTTCTTTCAGTAAGTTACATACTATTTATTAGCATGTCTTTTGTAAGTGGTACTTTTAAAGTAACTAACATCACTTCTGTTTTTGAAAAAAGCTAATAAAGAATAAATGGAAAACTTAAGAAAAATTTCTGCATATATTTTCTCAGCATTTGTATTTTCTCAATTTTTGAAACAGTTATGAAGGAACTAACTTGATTGTTTTGAAATAAATAGAGTTTGGTTTCTGTAAAGGTAAAGTAGCTTTGGAAACTATTTTTTTACTCTGACATAACAGCCCTGTTAGAGGTCCAAGGCCTACCAACCCGTCTGCCAGCCTCACGTCCACTTACGCAAGGTAGAGATGGGCGATCATCCAACCGATACAGGAAGAAGATGTGGTCAGCACCTTGGCATCCCTCAGCCGGAACGTTGGTTTTTGTGACCAGGGCCACTTACCTAATGTAAGCTCCTCACTTTCCTCACGATGCTGAGTGGGCACCGGCTATACCCAGGACTTAAAATCCACACTCAGTGGGCAGGATGGAACCCAGGTCACTTTCTGTGGGCAGGAGCCAAGGCATGCTGACTTAGCCCACTACGCCACAGCACAGGACTTTCAGCAGAATTGTTTCTGTATTTGAGAACAAATAATTTTTATCTCTAAGTTCTTTTATTTAAGTAAACCATTTGATTATTTTTCTCATGATTTGATATTACTAAAATTATATTATTATGGTGTAAGTGGTGTTGTCTTGGATAATTTCAGGAAATATTTGTCTGACAGAAAGCAGTATTAATAAACTTATTGGCTGGCCCTGTAGTTCAGTCGGTAGAACAACTGCGTGCTGTGCTAGAGGTCCCAGGTTAGATTCCCGGCGGTGGGGGTGAGGATTTTTCTCCATTCAAAGATAATTCCCCATCTTCTCCAGAATCTGGAATTATGAATGAGAGTGTGAATGTGTACGTGATCTAATGATTAAAACCCAACGATTAAAACCGAACTCCTTTGATATGTTCCAAAGGAGAACGGCCGCCGATATGACCATTGAAGTTAGTCATAAGTTAAAATTATTATTATATTTTGAGATACTTCAAGTATCTGTTCTTGGACCTTTTTGTTAATCATTTAGAACAATTATATTGCAGTTAATGTATGTCATAATAGAAGATATTTTCTGTCTGAGAAACTGTTACATTCTGGTTATAATCAAATATAATTATTTACTTAAAGCTCCAGTTATCTTCTTAAGAATGATTTATGAACTCTCCACAGAATCCAAGAGACTATTTTTGAAATTTTTTTTCGCATTTTGAGTAATTCTGTTTATTCCTGTTGTTATCGTAAAGCCGCTAGGTGATGGATAATTTTTGTCAAACTCTGAAAATAAAACAAACTTAAAGACAGAATCGATTGGAGGTATTTCATAATTCATTATAGAACTTCTATTTTTAAAAGAATTTTAATATATTTGTCTTTTTGGTTATTCATGGCTTCCATATTGTAAGCATAACAAGTGAAGTATATCCAAAGAGCTCATTGTTACCTTTCAGAAATTATTACTAACATGTTCTAAAAAAATGATTATGTACACTTTGCTTTTTACAGAGCAATTGGAGCTGATGTATGAAATGTGTCGTTTTGATAAAGCCTGGAAGGTCAAGGAAAATTCTGCATGGTGTGCTGTGTTTTCCAAAGATGAGCTGAAAGTAAGTCTATTTCTTCTGTAAATCTGTTTATGTTAATTATTCAGAAGATAAATGAAAGATTTGATTTTGTAAGTGTACTTATTACAGAACATTCTGGACTATCAGAGCCAGTGTAACAACATTAAGAGGCAATAGTGTAGTTTGCAGGTCATCTCAGTTTCAGCATTCCTTCTAACCACATCAGTGTCTCTATGATTACAAAAATGCCTACAAATCCTTTCCCTTAGGTTGCATGAATATTTATTTAATAATTTATTATATTACAATATATAGGGTAGTTAAATTATAATCAAACCCACTCACAGCCTCTCTCTACTGCATGAGTTGTTGGGGAACTTACGCCGGCAGAGTGGACTACAGTTCTTACCTTCCAATAGATCTTGGAAATGTTGTCCTTCTGCTCTCAAACAGGCAGCATATCTGCTGTAAATATTCATTCTTCTTAGATACATTTTTATTTGCATTACATCTATAATGAGAACTGTTTCTTTTTTCCAGTTGATGGAATACGCAGAAGACTTGGAATATTATTACCATTGCGGTTACGGCAATGCATTAAATGTAAAACTTGGGTGCACTACTGTCAAAGATTTTATGGATCATTTCAGGTACTTTATTTAAACATTTTTCCCTGTTTTATACATATACAGAATGTTTCAGAAATACGTTTATAAACTTTAGGTATGGGTTCCTCACACCAAAAGAAGGAAAAAAGTTTGTATGTACATATGTCCCATAATTCTTGGTTTTTGCATTATTCCTGTCACAATGAAAGTGTGAGTTCAACAGCCTTCGGGGTCCAATTTCAAAACTTCATTTCTCTATGCACTCATAGAAGGCTTTGACATATTTTACTATATATGATAGATGGCGAAGTGTTGCCATGGAGACTTGTTTACGTTTGTCATTTGTTATCAGTCTATTAGAGAAGATATATCAGTATTTTACTGTGTTGCAGTCAAGTGGAGAACAAAGGAGAGGGAGAACCAGCTGGGATATTTTACTTTACACATGCCACCATGATACAAATGATGATAGCTCGACTAGGAATGCACAAGGATAAGGATCCTCTCACACATTCCAACTATGAGAAGATGAAGACTCGGCAGTGGAAAACTTCAAACATTTCTCCTTTTGCTTCAAATTTAGCAGTTGTGTTTTGGAGGTAAGTATGCCTTTCAGAGTGTTCACTTGATGTTGATATTTCACTAGACAACCCCTCAATCCCACAACCTTGAACAACTAATGTGCAGACTAACCTTTGTGGAAGATGTTACTTTCCCATCACGAGTAGCACTACATATGTACTGACAAATATACACTTTTTTATTCAGAAATTTTCCAAACTTATATCTTTGAAATGTCAATCATAATGTTTTCTTGGAATGCAAAGGTACCTTCTTCAGCAACTTTGGTATCTAACAAGATGAAGTAAAAGTGACATAAGAGTACTAAACAAACAACCACCAAATAAAACATTTATTATTATTACAAAATTGAATCGAGAATATATTGACATATTGCTTCACTCACACTGTTTATTCACAGGACATGTTTCAAGAGCTCTTGCTCCTATCATCAGCTGATACTCAACTAGTGCAAGTTGTAGTGGTTTCTTCTTTCTCCGTATTGTCAATAGATGGCGTGATGTACTTGTCAAAGATGTCCGGTGGTGGAGTTTCAAAATTCATGACTCTATGACGATTTTTGTTGATGAAGATTTTTTCCCATACGGAAAGGTCTATGGGGTGATTAACATATTTTATTAGAGATGTTTCCAAATTGATGTCATGTCTAGTATTCAAAAAATGAAAAGCCACTGCTGATTTTTCTGTTTCACCATTTTTAATGTTTCTTAGATGTTCTTTAGTTCTGATGTTAATATTTCTTTTTGTTTTTCCTATATAAATTTTAGGGCAAGTTTCACATTTGATCTCATAGATTTCTGGTTTTTCTTTGGTAGTGATTGAATTTTTGGGAGGGCCTTTTAACAAATTTCTGATATTAAACCTATTTTGAGGTGCAAGAGTTATGTTGTGTTTTGAGAAGATTTTTTGGAATTTGTTATAGGCTGATGGGTGGAAGGTGAATTTTTTAAAAATTTTTTTCTCTTTTTCTCCTGTAGGTTCTAGGGTGGTGGTTTCTTTTATTTTCTTAGCTTTGTTGAGTCTGTTAACTGTTTTGTCTACTAAATTTGGGTTGAAACCGTTGGATATAGCTACTTTTTTTATGTGTAGGTATTCTTCTTGATAATCTTCTCTGTTTAGTGGAAAGTTGATCATCCGAAAGATTAAACTGTTGAAAATGGCATGTTGGTGTTGTTTTGGGTTGAAACTGTTGTTCTTAATGTAATTATCTGTGTGTGTCGGTTTCCTGTAAATACCAAAGGTGAGTTTGTTGTTCATTTTTTTGATCTTGATGTCCAAAAAGGGGAGCACACCATCCTCTTCTGTTTCAGCTTTAATGGACAGATCTATAAACAAAAAACGGGCCTAGCTATGGGCAACCCATTGTCTCCCTTCTTGGCAGATTTATTCATGAGTGCTTTTGAAACACATATCACAAAAGCTTTTCCAAATTATTTCAAAGTGTGGTATCGCTATGTTGACGACATTTTTGCAATAGTACCTAAAAAACTCATACAAGATGGTCTTAAACTTTTGAATATACAAAATCCAGCTATAAAATTTACATTGGAAACAGAAGAGGATGGTGTGCTCCCCTTTTTGGACATCAAGATCAAAAAAATGAACAACAAACTCACCTTTGGTATTTACAGGAAACCGACACACACAGATAATTACATTAAGAACAACAGTTTCAACCCAAAACAACACCAACATGCCATTTTCAACAGTTTAATCTTTCGGATGATCAACTTTCCACTAAACAGAGAAGATTATCAAGAAGAATACCTACACATAAAAAAAGTAGCTATATCCAACGGTTTCAACCCAAATTTAGTAGACAAAACAGTTAACAGACTCAACAAAGCTAAGAAAATAAAAGAAACCACCACCCTAGAACCTACAGGAGAAAAAGAGAAAAAAAATTTTAAAAAATTCACCTTCCACCCATCAGCCTATAACAAATTCCAAAAAATCTTCTCAAAACACAACATAACTCTTGCACCTCAAAATAGGTTTAATATCAGAAATTTGTTAAAAGGCCCTCCCAAAAATTCAATCACTACCAAAGAAAAACCAGAAATCTATGAGATCAAATGTGAAACTTGCCCTAAAATTTATATAGGAAAAACAAAAAGAAATATTAACATCAGAACTAAAGAACATCTAAGAAACATTAAAAATGGTGAAACAGAAAAATCAGCAGTGGCTTTTCATTTTTTGAATACTAGACATGACATCAATCTGGAAACATCTCTAATAAAATATGTTAATCACCCCATAGACCTTTCCGTATGGAAAAAATCTTCATTAACAAAAATCGTCATAGAGTCATGAATTTTGAAACTCCACCACCGGACATCTTTGACAAGTACATCACGCCATCTATTGACAATATGGAGAAAGAAGAAACCACTACAACTTGCACTAGTTGAGTATCAGCTGAGGATAGGAGCAAGAGCTCTTGAAACATGTCCTGTGAATAAACAGTGTGAGTGAAGCAATGTGTCAATATATTCTCGATTCAATTTTGTATTAATTTGTGCTTCATTGTCCCTACGCTTCTTTCAAGTTTATACTTTGATTTATTGTTATGCTTACAGGTGTGACATAGAAGAAAAACATAGAGTTATGTTCTTCCTCGGAGAGCGTCTTGTACATTACGAGGGCTGCAATGTGGGACTGTGTGACTGGTCATACATAAGAGATAAGCTTGGGCCCATCGCTGAAGAGTGCAATCTTGACTTTTGTCATAAAGGATACAATGCGGGCACAAAAGCAATGGCATACCTTTGGCTGCTTATCATCGCTACAGTACTGACAGTATATTAGTATACTGTTTTGTTCTTGCCACTCATGCAAGCGAGTAAGTTATTTGAAAATGTGAATGCCAGCAGTGATTATCATAAACTGAACATTTCAGAAAGAGAAATGGAGTTATACGTAATTATTATTTGAGAATAGACAGAACATTTTTTAGCATGTTTTGAACTTGTTTATTCTCTGTAAATGATAAGAGAATCACTTTACACTATGAGAGGCATGTATTTGTGTTGTGAGTTTCATATGTTAATGTGGGTACATTGTACCTTTATGTGTGAATGACGTTGTGAAGCCAAGGTACCTATTTATCGTAAAGCAAACTGTATAATTAAACGCTTGTAATTACTGTTCTTCTGTAAGATAAATAAACATTTGATATTCAGTTAAATAAGATCAGTATCTTAAAATAATCTTGCAAAAGTAGAATCCATAGTCAGAATTTGAACCATGGATCTTCTGGTCTCAGTCTGGTTACCACGGCAATGTTTATATCTCTATATGACTAGCATTTTCTCCAGGTAAACCACACATAGCTCAGTCTGAAGATCTATGCTTTAAATTCTGGCTAGTGCATTGCATTTTTCAGTTGAGTTTACCTTGTTCATTGTGAAAGAAGAGTTAATTTGAACCTTGCAAATGTTAACCATAAGCTTAAAAAACAATTTGTCCAAATATGTGCACCCATTTTATTCTGTTCATCATATACCTGTCAGGTAAACAAGACACAGTAAAACCTCGGTAACTTGGACGTCTGGGTAACTGGACCAGTTTAGAAAAAACAAATTAGTTGTTTAGCGTAGTAAATGAAGACTTTAAGTTATTTGATGGAAATTAATCATTTCTTCACACTAGCCGTGTATGGGCTAAGGTTTTGGATAGATAGAGTCGACATGAAAAATTCAATGCCACCACTGGGATTTGAACCACAAATCTCTTGGTTTCCATCCAGTCACTCTTACCCATTGAGCTACCATGGCCAACTTGCCATGATGACATTAAATTCCCCATTTGACTCATATTTCTCCGGTAGACCACTAAGGGCTCTGGTATTCGAGATTACACCGTTTGTGGTGATTTACTATTGTAAGTACTTGAGTCCCAGGCTTCATCATTTAACTCTTATTATTTAAGTTAATTGATGGAAATTAATCATTTCTTCGCATTAGCTGTATATAGGCTAAGGTTTTGGACAGTGTATATTGAATGCGAGAGTCCCTAGTGATTTAGAGGGAAAATATGAGTCAATTGGAGAATTTAATGTCATGATGGCAAGTTGGCCATGGTAGCTCAAAGGGTAGGAGCAACTGGAGGGAAACCAGGAGATCTGTAGTTCAAATCCCAACCTTGCCATTGAAGTTTTCAAGTTGACTCTGTCTATCTAAAATGAAGACTTGTTTTACAGACAAGAAATTGCTATTCTCAATAGGTATAATACTCAAATTCTCTTGTCAGTGGGCAAATTCACTGCACTCACCCCTTTTCTTGGGATCAGGTTGGAAGAGAAAATTTGATAAAGCCATAGAAAAAGTTATGGCCTGGTGTGTGTGACTTGCCAGAAAATAAATTGAAGAAAAAGAAAAAATAAGTGTGGACAAAGATTTTAGAGACATTATAAGCATTGTCAACTTGAATAACCACTGTAAATTTCACAGTGATAGCTCTGTCAGTTGAATGTTGGCAGTCTTTGAGAGTGAAAGCGTCGTGGTTGATTCTCGTGATCAGCATTATACAATAAAGTTTTGTGTTCGTCATCACTTCTGACAAAATATGGGTGTACTGTTATGACCCAGAGATGAATCAGAGAAGCACAGAATGGGTGCAACATAGCCAACCCCCACCACAAAAGTCAGCCAATAAGGACATGGTCATCACTTATTTTATTTGTTACCAGTGGATGGTATACACTCACACAGTTTCAAGACATACTACAGTCACCACAAATTACTACAAGAACGTCCTGAAGCACTTGATAAAATATCAGTGGCAGTCTTTAATGAACATCTCTCGTTAGAGCTTCTCGGTTTATGATGTTATAAACATTGCATGGCTGGTAACCCAAGAAGGTCACACTCAAGGAACAAGAATGTGATGATTTCTTTAATATTCCATGGCAGTATGTTTTACATTACTTTTAGCTATATTGGTTCTACAGAACTGAATATGCAAGACATTCTTTTATCAAGTATTGTGTTGATGGAGATTTTGATTTGTTTGAAGCTTATTGTACATTTTGATATGGGTTAATTTGTCCAGCATAAATACACAGACAAGAGGCAATATTTTTAGCTCTCTGAAAAGAACTTTGCAGGACGACTGACTGTCCTTGTTACTTATTATTTTAATTGCCCTTTTCTGCAGTTTAAGTATTTGTTCACATTCATAATATCCTAAGAATATTATACCATAGCTCATAAGGCTGTACAAATTTGCATAATACACATTTCTTTGGAAATTCAAGTTTACTTCATGTTTAATACAAGGGTAGTCTGAAAAGTTTCCGACCTCAACATGAAGATGGCAGCACTCTCAAATAAAAGCTAGTGAATTTCCTTGCTCATCTGTTGAGTTACTCACCAAAGTTTCAGCCATTTTGGATGCTCAGTTGTTATGCAACAATCATTTGAGTGAGTTGATGTGAGTGTTTTTATGAAAATAGACAAAATCAAGTATTGAATTGTCATTAAATATTTGTTTTTGAAAGACAATACATCTACGCAAATCAAAGATGAGTTGGACTCTGTGTGTGGAGACTCTGCACCATTATTTACCAAAGTGAAATTTTGGGCAGCTGAACTTAAACGTGGCCATAAGAGCTTGGGAGACGAACGTTTGGGACGTTCAAAAACTGCAACTACCACGAAACATCTCCAAAGTTCACCAAATGGTGCTAAACAACTGCCGAATTAAAGTGAGAGATAGCAGAGGCTATGAATATGTCAAAAGAATGTGTTTGTCACATATTAAATCAACATTTGTACATAAGCTTATGGATAATTTGCCAGGAGCCCCCTAAGACATGAGATCGTATTTAAGAACTGCAGATTCCTGTCTCGAGTCCTCTGCTTTGGTGAGAGTTTGCGTCCTGAAGTCGTCAACGCTGCCTGAGCTGACACATCCTCAAGGTAAGGCACTACAAGGAGAACACTTGTAGCACTATGTAACCCAAGCTGTTAGCCTGGATGTAGTTGTTAACTCTTTGGTGCTCCCTAGGTCCACCCCTAAGGAGAGTTTAGAATGATTGGTTTTTGTTACTAATAACAATAAAAGGAACCATTGACATGACAGTAATGTTCTATTCTATTGCCTATTCCTTTTCCTAAGCTACACTCCCAGTCATACCATTCATCTCCATGGTCGTAACATAGCCTGGTGAGTAGCAGTGTCGGGAAATCAACTTTCTGCATACACTGAGTTTACCTATCTACTGCTGTAGCGGAACCAAGAGCCAGGGTGTGAACTGGATTGAAAGCATCAAAAAGAGTGACTCACTCCTGAGTTTGCTATTTGAAAACTCCAAATGCCAATTTGTTCGGCAATACATGTAAACGCGGTGCTAGCTGTTCCACAGCTCAGAGCACCACACTGGTCTCTACTGACAGACTGGCCAACTCTTTTTTTTTTTTTTTTTTTTTTCGAGTGGAGGAAAAATGCATGTTACGCACTAACCCTGGAATTGGAGTGTGGGACTCCACTGATAGACTGAACTGTCAACCCTACCCACTAGAAAATCTCCGCCGGTGAGTATTTATGAGTGATATTGTGATAGTACCGCTACTGCACCTGCGAATTCAAGGGAGCGGGTATATTGGCCAGGCAGAAGCCTGGACCAAGGCGACATGGGCAGCAGGACGCACGCATGAACAAGAGTCCCTACTTACGCCCTTGTGAATTAAGTGTGAATGATTTGTGTATGATTGCTTTAGGAAGTGGTGGATGAATGCTTTAGGTAGTGATTGGTGTATTACTGTGGAAGAGGAGATGGATGATGTCTCGTGGTGGGCCTCTTCACCTGTTGGTGACGACCACTGCTGCCTGGTTCAGGCGGCCATGTAGATGACGCCGCTGTGGATGGACCTTCGATCATCGTCTGGAGGGCTGCCACTTCCTCCTTGATGAATCTCTGGAGGCTTAGCATCTGGTTGTTGATAACCTTCTCTAGTTGTGTTGAGAAAGATGTGTCTCTATGGGCGACCCATTGGTTTATTTCTCCATGTTCTTTCTGGATGAACTCTTGCAGCGATTCTTGCATCGTTGCAAGCTGTGCAGTTGAACTTGTTTGTGAAAGTAGCTCCTTCAGCTGTGCTACTTTGTCTATTAGGAGTAGAAGCTCGGCCTGCGTATCTTCCAACTTTGACAGAATTTCTGCCAAGGCCGTTGAGCTGGTCGTTGTCGCAAGCCGGCTGGACCTGTGTTGAGTATGCAGGCGGTTCAGAGGCTGAAGGCGGAAGTAATCCTGCATCGTCCAGCGGCCGGCGAGCCTGTCGCATCCTTACTAGGTTTCTATCCCTCTGGTAGGCAGCGATATGCTTCTGCTAGTGTGCTGCGGGCATATAGTCTGTCCGGTGAAGTGATCTGCTCCCCAGCAGGTGGTGCAGAAGCGACGGCGTCATGCCAGGTCATGCTGGCGGCACAGATGAGTTAGGTTTGGCGCACCACAATAGTGACACCATGGGGGTGCATTGCAACCTTCAGCAGTGTGGCCAAAGAAGCAGCAGCGACGGCAAGGTGGTGTCCAGGTTATCCAGCTGGGCTCTACTCTGTGAGGACGACCTAAAATGCCCAACCTCTCAGAAACAGCTGCGTCCTAGTGAGCATTATCTTTGAAGACAATGCGCACGAGTGGCGTCGGGCCTTTCCCGCACCGGATCCTCACGACTTTGGCAAGTGAAGGCCAGAGTCGAATCATATGCGTGCGGAGCATCTCAACCGGTAGATCTGGGTTCACTCCGACCATAACAGCACTAAAATGGTTATAGTGCTGTTGCGGAGTGAGAACCGGAAAAGCTGCACCGGATGGAGAACTGGTGTCCATTGACACCGTTATCGTGATTTCCTCATGTACTGGAGGTGCGGGAGCTGGGCTAGGAGCATCAGCTTCCACAGAGATGTCGGCGGTGGGTGAGCTTTCCTCCGGCAGCAAAGCAGCGTCTTCCGTTGCTGGTGAAGTCTGCGTCGTTTTTTTTTTTTCTTCGGCCCATGGTGAGATATGTCCTTACAGCTCGAAGGATCCAAGAGAAGTCACGCCAAGTTGGAATGTGGGCCAACTCAGGCCATATATCGGTTTTTATATACCTGCTGGGTATATCCCGGCCTCATGTCGTCAGCTCATTACTGGCATTGAAGGCGTGCCACTCTCCTATCGGCCAATAAGCAATGAGACTATTCCCTCAATCCCTCTTCGCGATGTCGGCTAAGTCCACGACACCACTCTTTTCCTCCAAAACAAACAGCAATGGCGACGTAATGTCTCGGTAAGCCACGCGAACAATATGTTTAACTGAGAACGTAAAGTTCACCTAGAGCTTATACGGTAGGTTTAGGTCTTCTTGCCCTTTGGCGTATGGTCTTAAGCTCAGGTTTACCACTAACCTGCTACTAGCCTCTCAAGACATCTTCTATCCCAATAGAATTCACACAACCACTACTTTATGACAATGTGTATTCCTAATTAGAGCTTCTCGGATTACCAACCATGAAATGTTTATAACATCGTAACCCGAGAAGCTCTAATTACGAGGCTTGTTCAATAAAGATTGACACTGATTTTTTTCTCTTCTGTTAAGTGTCTGCTTGCGTCCGCACGCAATTGAACTATGTACTCCAGTCGCCAACCACTGTAAATTTCAAAATGATAACTCTGTCAGTTGAGTGTTGGCAACCTGTGAGAGTGAAAGCGTTTCACAATCACCTCTAAACATTGTCATGGCTGCTTTTCGTGACCAGCATTTTGCAATAAAGTTTTGTGTTTGTCATTACTGCTGACGAAACATGGATGTACTGTTATGACCCAGAGATGAAGCAGAGCAGCACAGAATCGGTGCAACATGGCTAACCAGAATCACAAAAAAACACGACCACAGAAGCCAGCCAATAAGGCATCGTCATCAGTTTTTGTTTGACTACGGGTAAAGGTATAAACTCACACAGTTTCAAGATACACTACAGTCACCACAGATTATTACCAGAACGTTCTGAAGCTGTTGATAAAGAATCACCCCCCCCCAAAACGAAAGGTCCTCATTGGGAAGTGGAAGCTCCGTCACAATAATGCAAGACCTCGTGTTGCTAATGCTGTTGCAGATTTCCTTGCACAAAGAAGTATCTCTACGTACTCCATCCGCCTTATAGTCCTGAGCTGGCACCGCGCGACTTTTTTCTTAACCTTACGGCTAAAAAGGAACTTAAGGATAGTCGATTCGAAAAGGAAACCAAGGCAGTGAAAACTTGAGAGTCGACTCTGAAAAGGACGTCAAGAAATGACTTCCTGCACGTCTTTCAAATGCACTGCATTGGGGGGAAGTAATTTGGGGGCGACAAAAATCTGTGTCAGTGATCTTTTTTACAATAAATTGTTGTATTAGTGTCAGTCTTTATTGAACATACCTCGTAATAATATCGACGTGAACGCTTCAAATTTTAATAAAGAGTACCCCTGGATTTCTAAGACCCTGCATCCCCTCTATAAAATTCATTAAACTATAACTGCAGCCACTTCCAGTAACAATGACAATAATGATCACAGCTTTGAGCCGAAAGAACCATCAAATAGGGGCGAGTTTGGTAATTGATGAGTCGAGAGAGTAATCCTTCCTGCCAGACGCTGCCAAATGCTTTTGTCATGTCTAATGCTTTTGTCATATCTAGTAGTAATGCTGAGACAAACAGCTTCCTGTTGAATGCGGTATATGCTTCATCGAAAGCGGAAATAGTTGGTGTTGGATGAAATGTCGGAACCAAAAGTGAATTGTTCTGATCGGCTAACGTTATGGTGATCCAGGGTGATTCTTAGTCGACAGAGAATTCATTTTTCCATCAGTTTGCTGAATGTGGAAAGCAAACTGATGGGTCTGTAGCTTTCCGGGAAGACCTCGTGCAACATTGTAGGTAATAACTTGATCTGAATATTACACACATTATTATGTGATAGACTGAATTAGCTAAAAGCTTTCCTGCTCTTTGTAAAAATGATGAATTGCTTGGTTCTCTGTGGCACTCTTCCAATTATAAATCGTGCCTTATTGACAAATCCATGCCCAGCTGCCTTGAAATAAATGTAATTAATACGCCTTGGAAATACTAACGTCAACACAGTTAATATTACACTTATTGCGTACGTCAGTCTTTGGAATACGTCTTTGACAACTTCTACAATGAACATGATGTAGGCGAAGAACCTATGAATGACATATAATACAAATCGCATTTTATTTGTTTATTGGTAGAGGATGTACACACACTATTTCTCTCGTTCCTTAGGATTGTTTCACAATAGTAAGAACAGTAAGAACCAAACTAGTACCATAAGATCTGAAGCTTTCCTGGCGACGAACATATCCTACATGTTCTACATATTCTACAATATCATAGAGATCCTGAGCTCGAATTTTGGCCAGGGTGAGTTAATTGGTTAAGATTTCTTTCCCCTGGGGTTTTTGTTATCCTGAGAGATGAAGTATGTCGGGTAACTAAGCTCTGTGGTCCCCGAACTCATTTCACGCATTTTGTTCATCCCATATGACCTAATATATATATAATTTCCGCTTATATTTTCTACTGAATGATTCATCTTCTGTGTGTTTTTTTAAAATAAAGTATATATTTGGGTGCAAATACTTCCTATAGAGTTTTCTAAATAAAATACCTCATCGAGAAATGCGCTCCTCCATGTCATCACTACACTCCTGCCCATTTAAAGTCTTCCACAATATCCCATTTACTTGAGCAGTGCCAGTATGAATTGTGTAGAAATAGTCTTGATGCTAATGTTGTTATTATGTTGTGAAAGGATAAATAGAATTCAGCTAGAGAATCAGGCATTTCAACTATGAATATCATGCGCCATTCCAATTATTATCAAAAGAGGGATATTCATTTTTGAATGGAGGGAAATTGAAAAAGCAAAGCATTGTCGACCTATTGTATTTCTTTGGAATGTATATAAACACAAGCAGTGAATAAGTGAATTATTTTTATATCCTGATAAAGTAGGAAACTAAACGAGTGAAAATGGCTGGAATAAATGATGAAAAATTGAAGTTAATGGAGGATGAGATGAACAGGTAAATGTACATGAGTTGGGAGGTAATATTCCGCGATGATAACTCGACTCATAACCTCAAATAAACGGAGCTCTTATATTTACTGTATTTCTTTTTCTCGAAAAGTTTAAAAACTGGTTATTTATAGATAATTAAGAAATAAAAGAGACTGCGGCTGGTTAAAATACAGTATTTGTAAATGTTAATGTCAGTTACTCTTTATGAGAAACCCCAAGTCTTCTTCAGAGCCTAATTGGGGAATCATAGTTCATCGGGAATTTGTTCCCCAGCCATAGAATAATATTACGGGAATATACATTAACATTTAATATGAGCCTTTGAACAGCACAAAAGACGTCAAGTTGCAACACTTAAATGACGTTGCTAGGGCAATATCCTTTAAATGGATCATTTCAAATGCTCATGACCTAAGTTATTATTGTTGGTATACACTCTCTTTTGAAGATCCACACTATATGTAAATGTAGGCTGTGTGTAGAGTAAAAATATAATGAATTAGTTATTAGACTCTAATCCTATTTTGAATACATTTTTAAGGTTTGAAGCAGAAATTGCTCTGCCTGTTCTTCCTCCACCGCCACCTCCTCCTGCAGTTGCTCCAAGACCAGTGATTGGCTCAAACACGTATACTCAGGTGCAACGAAGACTGGAAGAACAACAGACTGTACCTCCGCCACCTCCAATTACAGACTTTCCACCATGCCCACCAATGGGTTTTCCTCCAATGATGCAACCAAATGTGGGAACATTTCCAGGTGTTCCACCTCCACCTCCTCCGCCACCACCGATGCTCATACCTCACCAAGTACAGCGAGGACCACCATTAAGGCATCGTGAGTATGAGTTCTATGGCTATTACCACTATGGTCTTGTTTTCTCATGACAATTACCTGCACTTGTGGAACATGACAAAAGAGTCTTAGAAAACAGCAACCTTTTAAAGAAACTGGGAATTTCAACTTGGCATGAGATATTACATATGTAGAACCTCATTTACCTAGATTAACTGGGACCAGGGCTGATCAGAGTTAACAGAGATCTGGGTTAACCAGAGAATGACGGAAAAATGATAAAAAAAAACACATGTACATCATCATCAAAATATTTTGAATGGAGTTTATAAACTACTGTCGGCACACTTTCACCTAAAACGCATACACTGTAGGTACTGTAGTAGCCTATGTATTTGTACTGTACTACAAAGTAGTCGATAGTAAAAAAGGCAGAGAGCTTCTGCTATCTCAGTTTAGTGTATCACTTAAGCGCAGCGTGATCTCACATCTGCTTTAACATTAGAAGTTCATTTGGCAATGTTTTGACTTGACTCTTGAAATAAAGCATCAATTTCTCTATGTTTGTTACTGCTTGTACGTGGGTCATAACTACAGCTGGTTCTTCAACACTGTCTGAATGTGAATACTCTTCATATTCAATAACACTGCATGATGCAATAATGCCAGTTTATAACCTCCCAACCAATTGTCAGTGTTTTCTTCATCAAGTTGGAACAGCAAATGATATTTTTAAAAGTATCTGTAAAATCTTCTTCCACATTTATTTTTTCTTCTTCTACAATCTTGTTTTCTGGCAAGACACACACACCAGACCACAACTTTTTCTATGACTTTATCAACGTTTCTCTT
Organism: Mantis religiosa; assembly: GCA_030765055.1. Lineage (NCBI taxonomy): Eukaryota > Metazoa > Arthropoda > Insecta > Mantodea > Mantidae > Mantis > Mantis religiosa. The sequence continues at coordinate 175,418,548 of CM060955.1, read as the reverse complement.
CCAACCTGGTCCCAAGCAGGTAGGGTGAGTGTAAAGAATTTGCCCAATGGCAAGAAAATTTGATAATGTACCTCCTGATAATAACAATTTATCACCTGTAAAACAAGTCTTCATTTATTAATTTTTAGATGAGTCGTATTTATTACACATCTGCTTCATTTTCGTACCTATTTTGAGGACATGTTTCGCAAATCATCGTTTGCATTTCGCTAAACAGCATACTTTTTTTTCTTCAAAACTGGTCCAGGATAATGAGGTTTTACCGTAAATGTGGCATTATTAATTTTATTATATTTGGTCCATTATTATAGGAGTGGTCCAGTTGTTTTCTTTGATATTTCAGCAGTGACAAGACGTCAGCTTCAGTCGCAAACCAGAGAAGTAGGAGATAGTGAAAACATTGATCCCAGCCATGGATCCCTTTACATCACAGATAGCCAGTAAGCAGGCTTGCTCCTTCCTCTAAAGGCCACGTCCACCTTTTATGATCAAGAATACATAATGTACTGGTCTTACTCATGGCTTTGACCTACTTGAAGATGCTGGACACAATTTTCAGCAAAATGTCAGAGAAGAAAACAACCAGACTATGGCAAGCCCAAAAAACATTAATTATTTTATATAATTAATTAAATTATATAATGGAGCCATAATTGCTGTATAACTGTTCAACTTTCTCTCCAGAGGAAACATCTGTTTTCAACACTTCCAAGAAAGGAAATGTAACATCTGATGTGTTAGATTCATATGACATCCTACAGTCGCTTTTCTACAAACTATTCTTACAAAGTGCTTATTCTCCTTTCTTCTTCTTGTTATAGGAAATAAACTTTCATATTTCTTATAAGAATATGCAGGAAGCTGCGAGGGTCAGCTGATAAGTACCGTGCCACACATAGAGATGGCACCACTGGGGCAGTTTGACAGATAGCATCATATAGTCTAACTCTAGACTAACTTGTATCCATAGTTACAGGTCAGTAGCTTGTTCAGTTTTTGAATGACAGTATTTTAAAGAAGACAAGTGTAGAAGTTTCACGAAAATGGGGGATTTGGAAAAACGAGCAGTGATTAAATACTTCCATTTGAAAGTCTTAACGTCTAAAGAAATCAAGGAGGAAATGGACAGTACATTGAAAGTCTCTGTTCCTTCATATACAATAATTAAAAGGTTGGTTTTAGGTTTAAAATGGGACGTACGAGTACTAGTGATGGGCCTCGCTCTGGACGTCCTGTGGAAGTCATAACTCCAGAGATCATTGAAAAAATTCATCGTTTAGTACTGGAAGACTGCAGATTAAAGTTGTTTGAGATAGCAGAGACTGTAAACATAACAAAAGGCTTTCACAAGTTCTGTGCAAGATGGGTGCCATATTGTTGATACCTGATCAAAAGATGCAAAGAAAAACTGTTTCTGTTAAGAATTTGGAGCTCTACCGTAAAAATCCCAGTGAATTTTTGAGATGGCATATTACCATGGATGAAACTTGGATACATCACTACACTCCAGAAAATAAATCACAGTCAAAACAGTGGATTGCGCCAAGTTAACAAACTTCAAAAAAGGCAAAGTCAATTTTGTCAGCTAACAAGGTTGTGGCAAGTGTTTTCTGGGATGCACAGAGAATTATTTTTATTTATTACTTGTAAAAGGGTAAGAGTATCACTGTTGACTACTACGCAAGCTTACTGCAACGTTTGTGTGATGAGGTGAAAAGAAAAAGACCTCATTTGGCAAAGAAAAAGTCTTGTTTCTTGACGACAATGCTCCGGCCCATTGTTCAGTCATTGTCATGGGAAAAATGTGCGAATTAAAGTTGGAATTTTTCAAACATCCACTCTGTTCATCAGCTCTAGCACCCAGTGACTACCACCTGTTCCAGAACCTCAGAAAATGTCTTGGAGGATGAAGATTTCACAGCAACGAGGTCATTGATGAGGTAAACAGCTATTTTGAGGACCGTGATAAATCGTACTATTAGAACATCGATATGACAAATGCATTAACCTATCTGGAGATTATGCGAGAAATGAGGAAAAACAAATTTTTTTATGTTTTTTTTTTTTTTTTTTTTTTTTTTTTTTTTTTTTTTTTTAAATTTTGAGACCCGGGACTTATCAGCTGACCCTCGTATAATGATAGATTGTAAAACGTGAGCCACTGTATTATTTTGAAATTATTTTTCATGGTGCATGATGACAAAAATCAAATAGCGACTTATCACTTGAGAAAGCAAAACACTTGAAAATTCAAGCCAATAAGAATATTGTGGAAATAGTTAATACCAAAAAATATTTAAATTTGATATATATATATATATATATATATACACACACACAAGGTGTTATACATGTGGTATGAATGTGCAGACTCCAATGCAACTTCCTGACATTAAGCTGAAACATAACTTCCTGTGCCATGCAAGAGAATAATATCAAAGGCCTGATATAGTGACCAGGTCTTAAAACATTTTGACTGTCACTCCCACATTTGTCTACTCCCACATTTACTTGAACTTACAAGAAAATTAACAATTAGACAATTTCTTTAGAGGTTTAAATTGATTAAAATGAAGAAGATGAAAAATATACTTTTATAATAATAGTTTGTATACTGAATTGTAGGCTATAGTTGGTACAAAGTGGAAGTAGAAGTTGTGTTAAAGATGAGTGGTGCAGGTGGACAAGAACATATCTCCTTTCACCCACATTCATCCCTTTACCCACAACTTGTGCTTCCACTTTGTATCACTCATAGCCCTCAATTCAGTGAAGAACCTGAATAAAACTACACAATAATAGGTAGAGAAAGACATTAATGTAACACTACATTTTTTATGTTATATCTTCTGTACATTTGGTTGTTTGATTAGTTGGCAATGAAGAATTTTCTTTCTTGAAATGTGCTGCAGCTGTGATGAGGCCGCCTGTAATGGTTCCGCCAGGGCCACCTATGTTGGGAGGTCCTCCGCCGCCACCACCAAGGTTTATGGGACCTCCAGCTATGAGCGTTCCTGGACCACCTTTCATGGGCCCTGGGCCTCCACCAATGCCAGTAGAAAGATTGCCAGCTCCTGTGGTGGCACCACAGCCTCCTGTCCCAGCAATCGTCAGGTACACCAATTGTTTGGTAGTTAACCTATGCATTTGAATATGAAAACTTAAATAATAGCTACGGTTTTCAAAACTTAAAAACTGATTAGGAGTCGATCAGACACATGCTCTTGAAATATGATTTAAATACATAAACACAAGTAAAAAAGTGTTGCTTACTTTAGCTAATGGCCATTTATTTTTACACCTGTGTAATTTGCACTCATGCATTGCAATGAATATATTGTCACACTTAGAATTATTAAATTCTTAAGTTATCACACCGCTAATTAAAGTGCTTACAGACAAAAAATCAGATCCGTACATGGGTGTGAAAATGTGTATAAATTAACACTGAATCTGCAATTGTTGCAGTGCGAGTGTCTAAGAAGTTATCACTTATAAAAGTAAAAGCATCTGAAAATTCAAACTAGCAGCAAAGAATATCTCAAAAATGGTCAATGTTCAGGAGACCTATATTTGTTGTGTAGTAAAGTTTTGCCTGTCTCTTATGGTTTACATGATGCCACCATTTTAGTTTCTAATTTCTTCCTTATATAAATTAATATTTAGCTTGAATAATCCCATGCACGGCTCTTCTTTATAATATGCGATGCGGTGATTTTTTTCTAATTCCTTCACACTTTTTGATGCTTTTATATACAACCATAATTTTTAGTATAATTTCTTTACTTTTAATGCAATTTCGTTTTGGAGGGCATTCTTTTAATGTTATTGTTTCTTTATTTACTTACTGCGTAATGTAGCCATATTGAAGAATTCAGTGCGGCCAAACTATGCTTGTTTCTCCACTGAAAGCAATGCTACCAACACTGTTATTTGTCCTGTAATTGTCCTGAAATTGCATTATCTAGCAGACTAAATGTACTAGTTCACATACTTTATCAGACTGGTTCGGTTACTGCTGCAAAGTGTGCATGATGTCAAATGACACCAAGTATACTGCAAAGGGAAAAATTGGCAGTCCCAGTCATGTTGTTCAAATTGACGAATGCAAAATAGGACAATGCAAGTTTCATCGTGGGCACTGCAATTAGACTGTAGAGCGTATTTGCATTCCTACTGTTTTTGGAGCATATTGTCATCCGCACCTCATTTATTTCCATGTCAATCATTCCCAGGATCCAGTTGCCCTCCACAATGCGCCCATGATGAAATTTGCATCGTCCTATTTTGCATTTGTCGATTTGAACGTGACCGGTACCGCCAATTTCCCCCTTGCAGTATACTTGGTGTCATTTGACATCATGCACACTTCGCGGCAGTAGCCGAACCAGTCCGATACAGTCCGTGAGCTCATACATGTATTTCCTACAGAGCACTCCATTATCGTCGTGTCGTAGTATTGTTTATGTGCAAAGCAGTGCATGAGTAACAAAATTTGACCGGACGATAACTTAGCGTGCTCAAACCATGATCCTTTGCACACGGACTGCATCACCTATGTCTGGGGCATTTTTGCAGAGGTTGGCTACAAGTTTTACATATCTTTCTCATGTTGGCTGCATTGCAAGAACTGGCTGTTTGCTTACGCATGTGTATCGGACAAAGGAAGTTTCTCCCCATGTATTTATACCTTTTTAAAGTGATAAGTTATTTATGCATGATTGAAAGAATTTAGTAACAGTGGCATCAAAATTAATTGAAAAAACTATGTGTAGTTGCTTTTTTGACACTTTCATCACTCTCATTTTTATATTATATTATATTATTTCCAAGTTGGAAAGAGGTTGATAATGGAGATGACGCTTTCCAAAACTAGTCCCTCAATAATATAAAAATGTAAGTGACGAAGTGTCAAAAAAACTGACTAAAGGTAGTTTTTTCAATTGATGTAACTTTTTTTCCTTGTTGTGCAAAGTCATTTTATGAGAGCATGCTTTTATGCAATTTGTCATCACTTAAGCCGTTATTGATTTTTTTGTGCCAATTTGGATCAGTTTTTGCATGTATTTTAGATGTACTATTATTTTTTTTCAGTGCCACACCAAAGTTGTATGTATCTAAACCAGAGTTGCCACCTGAAGAGATTGAACGTAAAAACAAAAAACAGAAAGCAATTGAGAAGAGCTCAATGGAAAGCCCTAATGGACTAACTGCAACAGAGATGTCAAAAGCAAGGGACATGGCAGAGAAAGTGAAAGCCAGTACCGTACAAACTGTAACAGTTGGTCCAACTACTACAGAAGATACAAACTCTACACCAAATCTGCGTAAGGAGAAGAAAAAGAAAAAAGTTGTACGAATGGCCGGAGGACAAATTTGGGAAGACAATTCTTTGTTAGAGTGGGAAGATGGTAAGTGTTTGTGATTTTTTTATATAAAATGAATTAGTGTTAAGCAGTCGTACTGCTCACTTACATGTTTTAAGGATTTATTCTCCTCAAAGTTTATAGTCCAATATTTAAAGATGTTTGTATACATTGTTTCCCATAATCTGAGATCTGTGAGGTTGGTACTGATTTTAGCAGCTTGAGTTTTTGTTCTGTGTTTCTTCTCAGAAGTGATTGGCTATGTCTGGTTATCCATCTGTATCAAACCAAATAGGTAAATGTGAAACTCTACAGATTACTGAGCTCAGATTTTAATGTATATCATATTGATAAAATATATGTGCAAAATATGTAATGAAGTAGATAATATGAAGTAAATATATAGTTATGAATATACAGTGCCTTGTTCCTGACTACTGTCTGGCTGCTTTTGCAGGACTGTACATTGCGGCCAGCCTAATCAAATATTCACAGATCCTGAACTAGCAATTCAACTGTTTGGATTTACATGTATATGTGAATTCAATAGCCACATACCATTATTAAAGAAGGAATTGGTGACAATGTCCTTGCACTGCCATGCATCTCTCTCATCTTTTAAGAAAATCTCCATCAACATGCATTCTAAAATTGCAGTAATATCTCTCCTGAAAGAAAACCTTATAAGATAACCATATTTTAGGAGCAGCAACCACACGATTTTTGAGCAGAGTAAATTTCTATAGTTGGGTAGAGTTAACGATGGCTCTATGAACTCAAAGTTAATTTTTTTCATAGATGAGGCATGTTTTTCTTTAAATGGTTATGTATTGACACAAGACAGATACTGGGGTGCAGATAAACCTGATATACTTGAAATGCCATTACACGACTAGAAAATTGTTTGGATAGACTCAACCTGAAAAATTCAATGCCATGGTTGGGATTTAATCATGGATCTCCTAGTTTCCGTCCAGTCTTTCTTACCCATTGAGCTACCATGACCAACGTGCCGTCCTGACATTAAATTCTCCAATTGACTCATATTTTCCCGGTAAACCACTAGGGGCTCTTCTATCCGAGAGCGACTTAATTTCTTCACACTAGCCGTATATAGGCTAAGGTTTTGGATAGATAGAGTCAACCTGAAAAATTCAATGCCATGGCTGGGATTTGAACCATGGATCTTCTGGTTTCCATCCAGTCGCTCTTACCCATTGAGCTACCATGATCAACGTACTGTCCTGACTTTAAACTCTCCAATTGACTCGTATATATTTTCCCGGTAAACCACTAGCAGTTCGTTTGGTGTGCTGCAAATGTGTAAAAAGTTATAGGGCGTGTATTCTTTGAGGATACAGTTAATGGACAGAGGTACAGGGAAACAATAATTAAACCATACCTGAAATATTTCTGTGTCATTGAATGTACAACAGGTATATTTTCAACAAGTCTCTGCTACAGCACATACAGCTCATCTCATTAAAATTAATTGAAATGTTTTGAAGATGAGTCATCAGTAAATGACTATGGATACCACGATCCCCAAACCTTACAGTATGCAACTTTTATTTATGGAGGAAATTAAAAAATAAAGTGTATTGGAACAACCTGCAAACATTGGAAGAAGTGAAACATAATATCAGAAGAGAAATTACTGCAATTTGTAACACTGTGGGCCAGTCGGTGTACTTTGGTAATTATCTGTGATTTTAGATGATACCTGCAGGCTGGCTCAGCATTGAAGTCTGAGATTCGAAGCCCGTTTGTGGCATCTCTTCTGGTCCAGATTTCTGTCTCTGTAAATTCACATCCTTTGTTTTCTCCCTCGTCAGAACTTCCTCAGGACAAGTTTCTTTGCTTATGGCGGTAAGTGGGAATGTAGATCTAGATCGAGGAGGTAGAAGCAGGTAATAAAACTGAAAATAATCTCATTGATGTACTTTGGTTGTATTTTCCTTTTCACCTTCAGTTACCACATGCATATGTTGAAAATCTTCCTGAAATATTCATGGAATTTAACAGTATACTATTAGAAGATAGAAGAATTTTCCAGGCACAGGAGCCATGGTCTGATGGTGTTGGAACATCCATACGTTTCGTTCATGTCTACGGTGAACATCAGTGGTGGCGTTGTCTGAGTCTTCTGGGTGAAGTTTCAGTCACAACTGACTCACTAATCTCTGTTTCATATAACCTTGCCCCGCTGACATGTATCACTCCGTGTGCAACTAACTTCCCCCTCATCCTAATTGGCTAATGCTTTCGCGCCATAGGTCATAAGTGGTGCCTTCCCATCACATTGAAACCTCCAGTAAACGTCATAATAATTGCCAGGAAGATAGAAATAAGAATATGAAGGCATGCAAAAATAATGAAGTTTATAATGAAACTGAGCAAGTTGAAACTGAATGAATGAGCAATGAAACTGGAACAAGTTTATAATGAAAGGCCTTCGGACTTTTCCACTGGGATTTTTTTTAAACCAGCACACATACCTTGCAAAAATGCTTGTCTTTCAGTCTTAAAAGTCGTGTCACGCCATGCTTGTTGTGTGTCCTTCATTCACCCAAGTCTCGTCAAGGTAGTATATTTTACGATTTGGACAATTTGATTGTCCTTAAATAACGTCTTCGCCACACAGCAATATCGCCCCTGGAGTGATAAGTTTTCCTGTTGTCTCAGTTTCATGTCGCGATGTTCCTACGCATCTAACACTCACACCTGTAAGTTCAGGGCACAGCTGTTCGACTTCTCTCACTGACAAAGATGGATTCTTCTCTGTGAGTGCATTAAATACATGCAACACAATTCTTTTTTTTGCTGCTTTCTAAAGGTTTTCCCTTGCGATGCTTCAGCGAAAACCTGGCGGTAGACTCTGCCATTATACCTATAATAAGTACACGCGCAATAAACGATCAGTAAAATAATTTAGCTTTTACATTTGGGATAGCACACCGTCGAATGGCAATATATGACTAATCCAGTTCAAAACAAGGTCAGTGATATAAACAAATATGTCATCACTACTGCTAAATCACGTGCTATCGTGCCATGTGCTTGAGTGCAAAGGAACCTCCTCTTTACTTCGTTTAAGAATTAACATACATTTCAGATAAATCAACTTGTTGTGTAATATATTTCACTGAAACAGTTACGAAAATATAAATTTGACAATTCTCTTCCAACATATAAAGACATAATACAATTTTGAGTCTAACTAATACTCAATGCTCCATTTATTGCTAGTATTTACCTAGAACGCGTTTCGTTAGGATCTTCCTAACATCTTCAGCTGTTGTCGACTAATGGATGCCGGTTCAGTGAACTCCTCGGAGGTGATAGGTGCGTCTCTGTCGGTATCTTGATGAACTTTAAATTTGGGTTGTCTTCAAAGGTAGTATCGAAATTAAACAGTTTACTTTCATATTTCTTTATAAAGATTTTTTCCCACGTGGTTAATGCAGCTGGACCTTGGACACTTTTTAGTAAGTGAATTTCTCTTTCTATGTCATGATTTTCCTTCCAAAAATGGTACGCCACCGCCGATTTATCTATTTCTTTATTCCTGATGTTCCTAAAGTGCTCTTTAAGCCTAATGTTCACGTCCCTTTTTGATGATGTTAGGAAGATCCTAACAAAACGCGTTCTAGGTAAATACTAGCAATAAATGGAGCATTGAGTATTAGTTCGACTCAAAATTGTATTAATTTTGTGCTTCATTGTATCATAGTCCTTAAACAACGGAATATAAAGACATATCACCATGTTAAATAACGAACTAATCTTTACCGCACAACAGTCTGCACCACAACAGCAGCCAATGAGATGTGATAAGGTCACGTGACCATTAAGAGATATGGGGCAAGCTTACGGGGAACAAGGTATTAACTGGCGATGCGGCCATATTTATACTTGGTCTGCCGTCTCGTGGTTGGCTCGGCTGGTGCTTCGTGGGAGGGGGTGGTTGTATACAGAGACTAGATACCAAACTGGCATCTGATCCTTGAGTAGATCAAACACTACAATATTCACAGAATACATGCGAACCAATCAAGTTCCAACTACACTGGAGCAGCTCAGTGTACTTCATGTAATTAGGATATATCATGAACTGTTTATAATACAGTATTTTTAAAATCTTATTCTTATGGCTGTGCATGAGTAAAAAATCCATGCAATGATTAGAGAGGATTGTATGCTTATTGTGCATTAAAATCAAATATTTCTTTTCAGTCCATTGATAAGAGGAACAAAGGTATAGGTTTTAACTTTTTGAAGTTTAATTTTTCTGCTTTTTCCTCTAAATGTATTGAATGCTTTTGTAGTCCTCACTAATGAGTGAAGCCAGTGCTAAATACTTGACCATATGCGCGACTTCGCTGAGTTCATGATCTTTATTTTTTCAGATGACTTCAGAATCTTCTGTGGTGATTTGGGCAATGACGTAACAGATGAAATATTGACTAGAGCTTTTAGCAAATATCAGTCCTTCTTGAAGGCAAAGGTTGTTCGTGATAAACGCTCAAACAAAACAAAGGGATTTGGTTTTGTGAGTTTCAAAGATCCTCAGGATTTTATTAAAGCAATGAAAGAAATGAATGGTGAGTATTTCTGTTTGGTTACTAATCATGCACAGTTCTCTTTGTCTTATTAAGAGGGGAAGATCAAATAGTTTATAGTAAATTTGAATAATTCCTATACAGAGATAAGGAAAAGCTCATGTGTTGCCTTCAAAAAGGCCTTCTGTTACCTTCAGAAATAATCTCAGTTCTCTATATCGAGATTTAACAGATGTGTAAAAAATACGACTCATCTAAAATTTAATAATCTCAGTTCTGTTCTTTGTGTTGTGTAAAAATAGTTCAGCAATGATTTAAGCTCACAAAAAGACTTGACAGCAACGTCGGATGCTTGAAAAGTAGCTGCAAAATTTAATTCAAGGAATTACATTAAAAGACATTACAAATTCCTTAAACAGGTGTTGAAAAAATGAGTGAAGAAACCAAATGCAAAAGACAAAGTTGAAAAGTGCAAAATAGAATGAGGTAAAGATGTTCCTCTTACACTAGATGAAAGTGGGTAGGTTAATACAAGCACTGAAACCCCAATATGTAATGATTTTGATGATGTACAGTTTCATATGGAAATCAATACAACGGATGTGGAAGTTGTAATTCCTGTTCCAAACTGAGGAATTAGTGTCATAATCATTGAGGTTGAGGTGATAAAGTGGAAACAAATGCTTTTCATTATTTTATATATATATTAATATATTGGAGGCAGTCCTCACTAACTCTCTTATGCCAGATTTCACCAACAGATGTTAAGACAACACGAGTTAAGCAACAGTTATAACAAAAATTTCCTTTCACCAACAGGTGTTAGCTTAACACTCGTATTAAATCTCCTGTTAAACTAACAAGTCAAATTTCTGATGTTAAGTCCTTAACAATTGTAAATAGTCAAGATGGCAAGCGTGAACTCCGCTGTTGATGTCGATTTGCTATATTTAAGATCGTGTAAATGGCATTCGTAATAGAGTGCGGCCTATGAGGAGAAATTATTGTGAGGAGCTATCAGACGGAGGTATAGACTGTCTGAACAAGTTGTTATGAAGGTTACTGCGGAAGTACCAGAGAGGCTAGAACATGCATTGAAAGGAATATGCCGATCGTGTCTTTCTTTCAGGTATTAATAACTTTGCGATTTTATAATTCACTGAATTATGTGGATAATACACTGTCCACCTCCCATCTTGAAATGTTCAAGTCACTTGACACTTGTCCTTCTTTGCTCCTCGTTTTAAATTTACTTAATACTGAGTTAGAACATGCATCGAAAGGAATATGCCAATCTTGCCTTTGCTTCAAGTATTAATAACTTTGTGATTTTATAATTCACTGAATTATGTGGATAATACACTGTCCACCTCTCGTCTTGAAACGTTCAAGTCACTCGACACTTGTCCTTCTTCGCTCCTCGTTTTAAATTTACATAATACTGAGTTAGAACATGCATCGAAAGGAATATGCCAATCTTGCCTTTGCTTCAAGTATTAATAACTTTGTGATTTTATAATTCACTGAATTATGTGGATAATACACTGTCCACCTCTCGTCTTGAAACGTTCAAGTCACTTGACACTTGTTCTTCTTTGCTCCTCGTTTTAAATTTACTTAATACTGAGTTAGAACATGCATCGAAAGGAATATGTCAATCTTGCCTTTGCTTCAAGTATTAATAACTTTGTGATTTTATAATTCACTGAATTATGTGGATAATACACTGTCCACCTCTCGTCTTGAAACGTTCAAGTCACTCGACACTTGTCCTTCTTCGCTCCTCGTTTTAAATTTACATAATACTGAGTTAGAACATGCATCGAAAGGAATATGCCAATCTTGCCTTTGCTTCAAGTATTAATAACTTTGTGATTTTATAATTCACTGAATTATGTGGATAATACACTGTCCACCTCTCGTCTTGAAACGTTCAAGTCACTTGACACTTGTTCTTCTTTGCTCCTCGTTTTAAATTTACTTAATACTGAGTTAGAACATGCATCGAAAGGAATATGTCAATCTTGCCTTTGCTTCAAGTATTAATAACTTTGTGATTTTATAATTCACTGAATTATGTGGATAATACACTGTCCACCTCTCGTCTTGAAACGTTCAAGTCACTCGACACTTGTCCTTCTTCGCTCCTCGTTTTAAATTTACATAATACTGAGTTAGAACATGCATCGAAAGGAATATGCCAATCTTGCCTTTGCTTCAAGTATTAATAACTTTGTGATTTTATAATTCACTGAATTATGTGGATAATATACTGTCCACCTCCCATCTTGAAATGTTCAAGTTACTCGTCACTTGTCCTTTTTCACACCTCATTTTAAATTTGCGTAATACTGACGAAGTTGTTTCGTGCTTCTACTAGTGATACATGCATATGAATTAAATTTGTTTCCAGTTTTTTTCACATGTCATCTTTCTCTTTTACATTCACTGCATTCGTCATCTTATTTTCCACAATATCCTTATACTTCATCACCAATTCAATTAAAAGTTCTTTCTCCATCGATGAGAAATTTGTCTCACGGCTTTTGTATGTGATGTTGTCTACCTGCCATTTTTACAGCTGTGTGCAGACGAAAAATGAAAACAAAAGCGCATCGCAGTACATTTAGAAAATGATACAGCTCATCTAAAGCCTTTTATAGCCGTAATATTTACAAGTCTCTTGGCGTTAGCACGTGTTTGTTTGTTTTCAGATAACAGGTTGGTGACATGCAAGAAATTTAACATCTTTGTTAGCGCTGTGATAATTGTTACGTTACACTTGTTAATGTCAATTTTAACATCTGTTGGTGAAATCAGGCATTAATGTTTTGTTTAGTTCAATTTAATTGGTGACATTTATAATATCAAAGTTGAATATGTTGTAGGTCGTTATGTCGGAAGTCGTCCAATCAAACTGAGAAAAAGTACATGGAAATCAAGGAATATTGACTCTGTTCGCAAGAAAGAAAAAGAGAAGGCCGCACTTACAGCTCTTCTTACTGGCAGATGACCTTGTGAGTATGCGCTGACTTGTCTTTTCTGTATAACAAATAAATAAAGTTACAACTTAGCTTTTTAAGGAAATATTTATAAATGAATGTTGTTTATTTTCATCCATATTTGCAATAGATATATGTAAACAAGTGAATCTTGATTTTAAAGTGTCACAAAAACATATCACTTAAAATATCTCTGAAGCGAAAATAAGAATTGAAAAATGAATTTCACAAACATGAAGGTATGGGAAGGGCTCATAAAAATAGATGATACAGGCCAGTCAGAAATAATCTTTAACATAAATAGAACCTTTATCTTATTTTTGACAGAAGTGGTAATATGGAGGCTAATATGATTGGTATCTGATGTTAAATGCTTGATAGTGAAATCATTTGTCCTGTTGCACTCCAATATGTAGCTGGAAAGTTGGAATCTTCTTTAAATGCTGGATATTTTAGAAGCTAATACTATGAATGGCATCTACTGTGTTGCAGTAGATCAATCTTCCTGAGATATTGTAATGTGAAGTTGACATTTGAAGTACAGCAAAGTAGATTCTGAAAGAAGTCACCACATTATTAGGGACAAAAAATCACAGGGAGTTAATATAATATCATCCTTGTGAGTCCCAAAAATCGAAAAAATGTTTAGCCAGTTTATAACATCAATAAATTTAATACAAGAAATCTCATAAAAATCCAAAGGTGACAAAATGCTCTCAGAAAGAAAGTCCAGATTTACAAAATTAACTATTCCTAATGCATGAATGTATACATTGAAAATACAAAGTGTAGTACTGGATCCAGATTAAAAGAGCACTTCTGCTACTCTAAGCAAAAGGAAACAGAAATCTGCAGTAGAAGATCATCACTTCAGCATTGAGGAAAGAACTCAAATACTAAACTTGTTTCATATGAGCTATGAATCAGATATGTGGGGAAAGATGTGAAGTTTAAAACACATTTAATGAATTCTTAAACAAACTACTCAGCCTCTTTGAATCTACAGCAGATGGCTCCTCTCCAGAGACACAACGTCCACATGACCACAGTTCCATCTATCCAACTTCTTGAAAATTCCTTCAAGTGAAGGTGAAATACATTGAGAATAAATTCAAGGCATGTCAAGTACAGTGGACTTAATGTGTATAATTTTTTGAATTAGGTAAACTTTTATTTGGTTAGGTAGAGCCAGACTAAAAAGTTCAATGCCATAGCTCGGATTCGAACCACGGATCTCCTGGTCTCCGTCCAGTTGCTCTTAACCATTGAGATACCATGGCAACATGGCAGTATGACATTAACTGACTCCAGCTGACTTGCCTGCCTCGGTAGCATAGATGGTAGCATATCCGCCTCACGTTCAAGAGGTCCCAAGTTCGAATGTTGGTCAGGGTGAGTTATCTAGATAAGGTTTTTTTCCAGGGTTTTCCCTTATACTGAAAGACAAATGTCGTACCTCAGAGCTCTATGGGCCTCCAGGCTCATTTAAGCATCATATCACCCATTCCGTTCATCGTCTGATTTGACTTAACGTTGGAGGGCGTAAGATTAAATCGAGCTGACTCATCCTTTTCCCAGTAAACCACTAGGAATTCGCATATACACATAAGATAGATACCTTAACGGTGACTTACAACTTATCATGCATAAGTACTTTAGATTCCAAGCTTTATAGTTCAAACCACTATTAACCAAGCAGAATGGAGGCCTGGTTCGATTCCTGTGGCCAACATACCTGACCCATGGTTTTTTTTCGGGGTTTTCTGGAGTTGCCAGGCAAATGCTGGGTAGGATAATTACATCCCCTGAACTTCCTGTCCCTCCATTTCATCTCCATTATCTTTTCACATTATCTCCTATCCGGTGGTCTCTTTCAGGGTAGAAGTGTCGGTGGGTGTCTCTGTGCCTTGGGTCGGCCACCCTCTGTCTCCTTTTGCCTAATCCTTCCTCTTGGGGATGCCTCACTTGGTGATTGATGATGATTGATGTATTTAAGGGCACACAACTGTGCGGTCATAAGCGCCTATGAAACATGACCATGCTAAAAACTACCTAAAACCGTTCATCTGGAATAAAAGCATTACTAGTATAAACTTACACGCAAGTATGTCAAAAACTAAAAATTGAAAGGGTTCAAAAGGTTAAATGGAATAAAATTCCTATTATTAAATTCTAAAATTAATGTTTAAAAACAGTTTAAAAACCTTGGCCACCTAGTTTTGGTCGTCCGCCAGAACCTTTGCCAAGCTGGCCCACAGCTGGAGAGACCAGCGAAGATATACCAGGTTAAAACATTCTAAAAGAACGTGGTGGACCTAGAGGGCACCACCAAAAGGCAGGCAGACCAGAGCTGGGCGCTTGTTTAAAAGATGGCTGTGGCTAAAATACAGTGGTCAATACGTAGCCGAGCAAGAATCACTTACTCTCACCAGGATGCACGGGAGGAAGTGGCCTAGGGAAGCTGAAGCTCCTTCACCTCTCTAAGCACCTTTCGTCGGAGAGCAAACCACTCATTGCGCCAGCACAAGAGTGCAGCTCTCCGCAAAACCAACCCAAAGTCTTCCGCAGTCATAAATGGGATGGTAATGCTGGGTCGTGTGCTAGCTGCTTTAGCGGCCAAATTCGCTAATTCATTCCCCTTCAGACGCATATGTCCAGGAACCCATCCACATACCATGCTAACACCAGAGGCACTTAAAATGTGGAGGGTATCCTGGATATGTTGCACAATTGGATGGGAGCTGTACAACTGACCTCACTTGGGAGTTAGGTACAATAGACCACAGGTTTCGGTTCCGAATCCCCTCCGTAGTAATCCTTATTGTTGTGCTGGCATGCTGCCATGGTAGCTCAATGGTTAAGAGCAAGCAGGTGGAGACTGGGAGATCTGTTGCTGTGGTACGGAATTTCTCAGTCTAGCTGTACCCTTCAAAAACCTTGTTCTACACATGGCTAGTGTGGAAGAACAATTGATTTCCATCAATTAACATAAGAATGAAATATTATTGAAGTTGAATCTTCTAGACATGTTAAAATAAATGTTCTGGAACGTTCAGCACAACAAAGAGATACTTCCTGCCCTTCATATCATCAGTGGCTGTCCTTGGATGTTCCATTTTTTTTGCTATTGTTCCAAACAAAAAAGCAGTGGATTAGGATGACTTACACTTAAACTTTATGGTAGGCATTCGCTGCCACTTCTCTATTTTAATTTGTTGTTCCCATTCTGATTTCAGATGTCGGCTATTGTGAAGTCATCTTACCAGGGTGGATATACTTTTTAAAATCAATTAAGACATATCTTTCTCTTTTCAGATTGAGTGGTGACTTAAGGAACATCTAACTTGTGAAAGTGAATATAATGTGATATTACAGTGGGCAATATTCTGAAAGAAATGTATATAAACCTGTATGTATTTGGTGTTATATAAATAGTCTGTAGGCTGTGAAGGTTGTTTGTTGAATCTTGTAGTGCTGGAGTTGCAGGAAACTCACAACTGAAAGAAGAATTAATTTATAGACTGCTGACAAGGAAATCTGCACTTCACAGCCTGAACTTCAAATGGAAGAAAGAGACATGCCTAACATACAGTAAACCAAACTGTTGGACCATGGCAATTAGCACAAGGATTTTATGAATGAGTAGTTTTGAAATAATGTACATAAACTCATCTAAGTTGTTATGTGAGTCTGAGAAAAATTAAAACTGTGTAGTATGTATTCTTAGGCATGGAAAATGTACACAGTGATGTATGTAATTAACACAATGAAATACAAATGCATTCAATTGATAAAATTGGACAGGACCTGATTAGATTTAACATTGACATAAATGTGTATTTACATGTCTCTTTAAACTGAATGCCTTCCAAACACATTGATTATTTATCTTATTCAAGGTAATTTACTATTAGCATCATGGTATAACAATTTGTAATCAAATATTGTACTTTGCTTAACATTGCATAGAATTTTTACATCTTATAAATCATGAAATCAGATTATACGAGGGCTGTTCAGTAAAGAATGATCACATTTTTTTTTTGACAACGTATCTTTACTCATCCTCATAATTTTGATGGTTCTTCTCAAAATAGTCACCCCTGAATGCAATGCACTTGTCCCAGCGTTTCTGCCAGTCTTCAAAGACATGCTGGAAACCATTTTTTGAGAGATCCTTCAAAATCGCCTGCAGTCTTCATCACTGCTTCTGATGATGGATAATGTCTCCCACGAAGGTATATCTTCAAGTTAGAGAATAGAAAAAAGTCACATGGGGCTAAATCCGGACTATAGGGAGGGTGAGGGATGTACTTCACGTTGATTTTTGCAAGATATTCAGCAACAACATTGGCAATATGCGGCCGCGCATTATCGTGGTGCAGCATCCAGCCTGCTTCACGAAAAAGTGGTCTTTTGCGCCTGATATGAACTTGTAATGTTTTCAGGACATCACTGTAGTATTGTCCAGTTACTGATGTGTGTGCAGGTACAACATGCTCATAAACCATTCCATGAATATCAAAGAATGAGATAACCATAACTTTCCCAGCAGAAGCAACCACTATTGCTTTTTTGGGGGTTGGTGATGAAGGAGATTTCCACACTGAGCTTTGCTGTTTGCTCTCAAGATCAAAATGATGTAGCCAAGTTTCATCAGTAGTGATTACGTTTGAAAGAAACTCCGGATCTTCCTCTAACATCAACTTTAACTGCATACAGACCTGCATGCGAATGTCCTTAAGTTTGGGAATCAACAGTCTTGGAACCCATTATGCACAAACACGTCTCATGTGTAATGTTACTGTCACCAACGTATGGGTGGCACACAATGAAATGTTCAGTATTGCAGAAAGTGATCTTAAGGTAATTTGTCACAGCAGCAGTGTTAATGTTTTCTTCTGTAAGAGCAGTAACTGGAGCACCGGGTCCACCTTCCTTTGAAATTGATTGTCTCCGCTCTTTAAACATTTTAAACCACCTTCGAGCTGTGCTGTAGGGAAGAACAGACTCTCCATAGGCCTCCTGTAACATTGTATAGGCCTCAACTGAAGATTTGTTGAGACGAAAGCAGAATTTTAAAGCCGCATATTGTTCCTCGCGTGTTACCTCCATTGCAGCGGTAGGCAACACTGAACATGTCTGAACTTACCTGGTTCTCACAGGCGGGAACCAGGAGTACCAACAGTGAAACTACTATGGCGTGTTCGTTTCACATTAAGCTAACAGAATATAATAAGATTGAATTTTAGTGCGAAAAATTAGGACCGTAAAAAGTTTTATGATCATTCTTTATTGAACAGCCCTCGTAATTTAGGAATACACTGGAAATATGAGAGAAAATCAAATACAAACATAAATTTTAATGTAACTCTGCTGTTAGTAATACTTGTGAGGGGGCTTTCTCAGAATGTTGGTGGGGATATCCGGAGAGGGGTTGTTGTGCATGCAAAGGGTGGTTGTGCGGATTTTGAGACGGCTCCATGCACAGTTTGGGGAAGAAACTTTTTCTCAGACTCGAGTGTATGAGTGGGCTAAAAAATTTGTGGTGGGAAGAGAAACTGTGAAAATGAACCTCTAAGAAGAGACCACAGACTAGCATTACTGTAGACAACATTGTTGTCAATTGTGACATTATTGATGATCGGCATATAAAAATTTCCAAAATTGTTTTTGCCCTAGGAATAAGTTGTGAAAGAGTTCAGTCATTTGAGATAAACTTCATTATGGAAAATTGTTTGCCAGGTGACTTCGTTGTCTCCTCAACCATAAATAAAACCCTTTATGCCAGGAAGTTTGTCAGATACATGATTGCTATGAAGATGAGGAAGAGGATTTATTGCATCGTATTGTGACTTGTGATGAAACATGGGTGCAACGTTACACCCCAAAGTTAAAGTAAGCAAGCAAGCATGGAGTGGAAGCAAGGAGGTGAAGCAGGTCTGGTCAAAGCCAAAGCATGCTGATTGCTGGAGAGGTGCTTGCAACCGTTTTCTGGGACTCTGTGGGCGTTTTGCTGGTGGATTTTTTTCACAAACAAAGGACAGTTAATGCAGCCTATTATTGTTTCCTATTGGATGAAGTAAAAGCTGCATATTGCAACAAGAGATGTCGGCAACTGATCCAAAACATCATTCTTTTTCATGACAATGCGAGGCTGCATGCTGCCACTTTACTGCCAAAACCACTGGAGAAAATGCATTGGACACCTCTGGAAAGTCCAGATTTAGCCCCCTGTGACTACCATTTGTTTGGACCACTCAAGAGCTAGGTGGACAGCTGTTTGATGACGCAAGTGTAGAAGAGTTGGTGCATAACTAGCTCCACATGTGTCTTTCTTCATATAAGGACAGCATCAAAAACTTGCCAATCCAATGGAGAAAACATGTATCGAAGGCAGGACACTACATGGAAAAGCAATCTGTATATATATACTAAGCCCATGGTGCGACAGCCCAAGCGTCAATGCCTGCCAACCCGACTGCCAGCCTTACACCCACATATGCAAGATAGAGGTGGTCAATCATCCAACCAATGCCAGGAGGAGATGTGGTCAGCATCTCGGCACCCCCAATCGGAAAGTTGGCTTTCTTCACCAGGGCTTGACCAGCTTTCTTACCAACTGTAGTAAGCTCCTCAATTTCCTCACTATGCTGAGTGGGCACCGGTCCAAATCCCAGGACTTAAAGCCTGCATCCTAGGGGTGAGACCAATCCCAGGACACATTCCGTGGCAGGGAACCGAAGCGTGATGCCTTAGCCCATTATGCCATGACGCAGGGCAATCTGTATATATGTATTTTTGTTTGTTGATGCAATAAATTTAAAAGAATAATTTCCCTTTATTTTTGATGTGCCCTTATGACATCAATTGATAATTTAACTACACTAATAACATTACATTAATTCGTTATCGTATACATACTTTAGAAGTCTGCCTGGAATTTCTTTAAATAGCCTCATCTTTTTCCTGCTGTTGTATGACAATCCATGGAGACCCAAGGTATAGACATGACAAGCTTTTGTATAAACTAATCAGCTGGCATACAGCATCCATTGCTTGGTAGCCTTTTTTTTTTTTTTTTTTTTTTTTTTCCTTTTTGCTTTCAACTATTTTTCAGATTTCATGAAATACTGCAAATATTTGAGAATCATTGTCAAATCTTTGACCATTTAAAGCATGTCCATATATGCTTTCAAGATTTTTTACATATATGAACCAAATTGACAAAAGAAGTAGTGACAGTTAATACATAAAAACAGAAGCTAATAACACTGAAGCAACAACTACTACATAAAATATAATTATTTGTGACAACTTCACTTATCTTTTTAAGAAAATTGATGAAATTTCCACAGAATTGAAGAGACCAGTTTTGGAAATAAGTAATTTGCATGTTCAGACATGGTCTTTTCTGTTATCGTTACTGCTGCTAGGTGTATTATTATGATTATATTTGGTATTTATTACAAAACTCAAAAATGAAACAAACTTAAAGACTGAATCGAGTGGCTGTATTTCAAAATTCATTATGCAATTTCTATTTTTGAAAATAAATATTTTCTCCAAAACCATTAAATCATTTGGACCATTTAACTGCTTAATAATTTAACTTCTGGATTTATTTCATGGTTAAATGACCAAATGATCTGCCACAACCTATTTATTAGTCTGTTTATACCTAATATTTGTTAAATGTTCCTTCATTCTGATTTCTAAATTAAATGGTCCTTTCAATGAAAGCCTGGTTGCAATCTAAACAATCAAATTGATAAATGTCAAATTTTTTTATTATCAACAATTTTATCTTTTTTAGAAAAATGTAGTAAATTTTTTATATTACATTTATTTTGAGGAATCAAAATTATATCAAATTCTTTAAAAGTTTTTGAAACCGTTTATTAGCACAAGGATGTTAAGTACATTTTTTAAATTATAATCACCAATTTTTTTAAGGGTAGAAATATTTACATTTTTTATATTAACATTTTTCAAGCTTTTTATTTATAAAATAATTATTAAAACTATAAATTAAAGCAGTATTTTAGTGTGTTTTATTTGTTATTAAATTTCTCTTTATTTAGTGATATATTAACTTGTAAATTAAACTATTATAAATCAAATTTATGTGAAAAAGAGTTAAAACTTTTAATTTTGTGTAATTATCAATACGAGTAGATTTTCTATAAATACCAATGTTTAGTTTATGGCTATTTTTTATTATCTTTAGATGTAGAAAAGAATGACAGCCATTAATTTCAGTTTCTAATGTGAATTTTATAGCTTTATCTTGTAAATTTGAAAATTTCATCAATTTTCTTAAAAAGATTAGTGGTTTTGTTACAAATAATTATATTGTATGTAGTAAGTAGTGACAACTCTTAGGAAGTTATTTAAAGCACTGAATTTGACAAATCTTTGGTTGGATACAAGAAGCTTAATAGTCACACAGAAAAAGAAGCTAGTCACAGTGAAGCAACAAATATTACACAAATAAAAATATTTGTAACAGAATCTCCACTTAACTTAAGAAGTTGATGTTAATACTTCCTTCTTCTTTATAAAAGATCGATTTCGAAGGCACATCGCCTTCATCTTCAGTTTATTAAACAAACTCCGTTGTTAAGGAAATCTCGGTTACCATGTTATTTTCTTTTATTATGTTAGGTTTCCGACATTCGTTTGTAAGAATTCACTTAACAATAGACTGCAGTTGCTTGCAACACAATAACTATACACTTCAGGATAACATCATGTAAGAAGTCACAAGTATTCGTGCTGCTTGGCTTAGGTAAGTGAATTAGAACAGTTTTATAAGATGTGCTGCCTATTTGAGAACAGACCAGCACATCTACTATAAGGTAAGGATTTTAGTGTGTGTCTCACTGTCGGTTGTCTTGTGTAGTGCAGAGAGCCCTCTCTATGGGTTAGTATATGTTTTAGTGACCCTGTATATATATTTATTGTGCCATGGCGTAGTGGGCTAAGGTAGCATGCTTTGCCTTGGCTCCAGGTCACGGAAAGCAGTCTGGGTTCAATTCCACCCATGGGGTGTGGATTTGAAGTCCCAGGTATAGGACCAGTGCCCACTCAGCATAGTGAGGAAATTGAGGAGCTATGCTAGGTAAGCGGCCCTGGTCAAGAAAACCAACATTCCAGCTGACCACATCTCCCTGTATCAGTTGGATGAGCGCCCACCTCTGCCTTGCGTAAGTGGGCATGAGGTCGGCAGTCGGGTTGGTAGGCCTTGGCCCTCTTAGGGTTGTCGTGCCAGGGTTTATTTATTTATATTTATTTATATATATATTTAATTTAATTTTGAGTTAATATAACTTTGCTCCATATATTGCTAGTGTTTACCTAGAACACATTTCTTTAGGGCATCCCTAACATCCTCAGCTAATGTTTACTGTTGAATTTTGATTTGATGAACTTCTTGGAGGTGATAGGGACATCTCTGTTGGTATCCTGTTGAACTTGATGTTTGGATTCTCTTCAAAGGTGGTGTCGAAATTGAACAGTTTTCCTTCATATTTCTTTATGAATATCCTTTCCCATGTCATCCTGAGCACTTCTTAATAAATGAATTTCTTATTCTATATTGTGATTCTCATTCAGAAAATGGAACACTACTAACGATTTGTCTATTTCTTTGTTCTTGATGTTCCTAAATGCACTGCAGTGTTTTGTTTTGTTCATTTGGTCCCGTCACTGAGAAATACTCTAGGACATTGAACTTGTCTAAGCATAAGTCATATTCTAGCTACCATCACGATACATCAAAACTTTCTTTTTAATCACCACCGCCAAACTTACAATACTTGTAACATTCGACTGAGAGAGGAAAACTTTTTAACAACTACTACTACTAAACACAGTATACAATTACTCATCACCAATATACCTGAACGTAGTACCTAATTGACATACACAAGATTAAAAAAGTTAAGGAAATTAAATTTAAAAAACTCATGCACAAACATCACATAATCCAAGGGCATGATGTATGAGTGTGAGGGAAGTGGTTTCAGATAATGGGTACACAAACTCGCTGGAGAGGAGGAGAGAGCAAAACTTAGCCACTCACCTAAATCTTCAGTTTGATGAATGCATAACAAGTGCATTGCTATTTTTGTGGATTATGTTAATACAGTTAGGTTTGTTAACTCTGCAGATGCATTACGGAGTACTTGTTGACATAACAGTTAATTTACTATATAACAAACTCTTAAAATGGCATGGTGGGTGGTTAATATTTCAAGGTTCTCACATTTTCTAAATCCCATTTTCGTTAATTCAAAAGTAATTTAGCTTTAAAGGCTGACCTGTAATTGCAGACGACAAGCAAGTAGCTTGGCACACAGTTTCTTTGGCAAACAAGAGTATGTCTATAATGCAGTCAACCAACACAGCACTAGACATCAACCTATCACCTCGCTTTCCGAGTATGATAAATGAAAAGTTGGTTGGTTCATCATCTGCTGATAGATTTGCTTTTACCAAACTTAAGAATACTCTTAATATCTTAATGATGTTAGAAGCATCATTTTGGTCACTGAATTTCAGAAATATACATAAAAATAAAAATACAGTAAAAATGTTGTACTAAATATAATTACTCTATGCATCTCATATTTCGTAATTTCCTCCCACATACTTCTTAAAACCCTCATTGCACTTCTCAAAGAAAAGAGAATTAGAATTTAAATTAAATTCACATTAAAATGCAATTATTAATATTTATTTACTGCATAAAGATTACACAGCTATACAATTGATGTGGCTGTGAGCACACGTGAATTTGAACCAGAGAGCATATTCTCTGATTTCAATGCACATATTATATATGCGTTTGAAAAACAAACGAATATCGACAGTAATATTTGTTGGTGCTGGTCATTTCAAAGTAGGTGTGTGATATGAAACTGAGTTCTGTGTTGTGCTCCGAAATACGTTACATTGAAGACATTTCACGTAACAAAGTTAAGATTTTACGTATTTTCTGGGAGAATGCATTACTAGTTAGAATTATAAGGAAGAGGATATTCATTTCAATAGTAATCACCGGTGCAGGAAAACCTTAACCAAGAAAGGGATGCGGTTGAAACAAATCTGAGAAGTGACTAATTTGAACGCTCGATGAAAATGCGAAACCGATTGTAATACAAGGAATATAAATCTGTGAGTGTATGTTATATCTTAACGGCAAATACGTTGGATTTCAGATAAATAAACATCGGGCGAGCTCAAATCTATTTATTGCCTTTAGATCTTCTTTTGTCTTCCTAGCACACACGGCGGGAAGGTTGTGACGCATGTGTGTTTGCAGTGTGACTAATGGTGATTAATGAGGCAAGACAGATCGCGGCGTGAATCAGACCGTGTAATGTAATCTGAAAAATAGCTAACATTTATATTTTGCATGAATTTAACGAGCATTTTGTTTGCTTGTTTAGAATATAAATTTATAAACTGAAAGTTTACTTCATTGGGCCGTGACTGGAATAGAAGAATCAGCTATTTCAGTTCGCGACGTAACCTAACTCGTTGGACACGATAAAAGTATATGTTTGTTTACGACGCTGTCAACTGCCAGCATTGTATCAGCGCCGCCGGTGTGCCGGAATATTGGTTTTATTTTCTCTACCACTTAAGCATTTCATCCCACCTGAAACTTCGATACCAGTGGTTTAGTAGAAATACAGGCCACATGAATGCTATGTTTTTTTTTTTTTTTTTTTTTTTTTTTTTTTTTTTTTTGTACAAAAACGTTGCATATGTGAACATCCACTCCAAACTACAATTCAGATGGAAAAAGTTTCGGAAATTCCGATTTTTTAAAAGAATGGCTATTTTAAATTTAATTAAAATATCGTATGTTTAAGGTATTTTCATTATAAATGAAATGTATATCTTAATTTTCTGGTAATAGCTTTAAAGTCACAACAAATATATGTAGATCTCTTAAAGCACTATTTAAATCACTTTAAATCAAATAAACTTTTTGTGTGGGGCTAATTATTTCTGAGATAGGTATTCATTGTAATTCTTTTTAGTTTTGAAATAAATAGGATGTCGTTATTTGTTTATCTGTTGTCCTTGCAACGAGTACAGAAACCTGAGTGTAACACAAGATTGTTTCATATCATTTGTGGACAAATGAAGCTTTTAGCTTCGAAAGAAACATTAAAGGAGGCTTGGAATAGATATCCCCAGGAGCTAAAATAAACAATTACCCACAACAAAAGTGCCGCTTTGGTTGACAAATTATGATCCTCAAGACATGTAAGCAAGTCATCAGTAAATTACAGGTGGCTTTATTTGTTGTTCGGTGTCGTACTCGATTACTGCTCAGGCCATTGCTAATACCTCTCTGCTTGAAGTTATATCCCATTCAGAAGTTATTTTCAGTAAACCTCGACATGAATCAGTCATCTGGTGTCGTCACCTTCAACCAAGTAACGCACCGCAAGGAAAATTGTACAAATCATTATTATATTACGTTTACTTAAATACGTCTCCCCAAATGTTAGGTTTGTATTCTATTTTCATAAAACATTTTAGTGTGGCATGGAAACGTTTTATGTGCTTAGGTAATGGCCATGACGGTCCATGTACAATTTCTATAGTGAGAGCAAATTTATTAAAGAACCCGCCAATATAATAAACTCCTTTAGCATTGCAAACCTCCAAGGAAAAAGAACCATTTTCATTTTCTCGAAAATATCAAAAGTGAAGTTATATAAAACCATTAAACTTTTACTTGAAGTAAAATATTCAGGATGTTAACGTTTAGTAAAATAAATAATTCACCTTTAATTAAGTTTCTCGCCCATTTCATACCTATGTTGATAGAATTATAGTAGGTAACTATAAGCTCTATTAACCCTGTACTCATTTGAACATAATTTCATTCGTCCGATATTACTAAACGGAGGTTTTCTCTTATCCTGGAAGACGAATGACTGGTAACTCTAAGCTGTATGTACCCTGTACTCATTTGAACATTTCATTCATCGTCCGATATGACTTAACGTTGGAGGTTTTCTCTTATCCTGAAAGATGAATCTCTGGTAACTCTAAGCTCTACGTACTCTGTACTTATTTGAACAACATTTCATTCATCGTCCGATATGACTTAACGTTTGAGGTTTTCCCTTATCCTGAAAGATGAATGTCTGATAACTCTAAGCTCTATGTACCCTGTACTCATTTGAACACCATTTCATTCATCGTCCGGTATGACTTAACGTTGGAGGTTTTCTCTTATCCTGAAAGATGAATGTCTGATAACTCTAAGCTCTATGTACCCTGTACTCATTTGAACATCATTTCATTCATCGTCCGATATGACTTAACGTTGGAGGTTTTCTCTTATCCTGAAAGATGAATGTCTGATAACTCTAAGCTCTATGTACCCTGTACTCATTTGAACACCATTTCATTCATCGTCCGATATGACTTAACGTTGTAGGTTTTCTCTTATCCTGAAAGATGAATGTCTGGTAACTCTAAGCTCTATGTACCCTGTACTCATTTGAACATCATTTCATTGATCGTCCGATATGACTTAACGTTGGAGGTTTTCTCTTATCCTGAAAGATGAATGTCTGATAACTCTAAGCTCTATGTACCCTGTACTCATTTGAACATCATTTCATTCATCGTCCGATATGACTTAACGTTGGAGGTTTTCTCTTATCCTGAAAGATGAATGTCTGATAACTCTAAGCTCTATGTACCCTGTACTCATTTGAACATCATTTCATTCATCGTCCGATATGACTTAACGTTGGAGGTTTTCTCTTATCCTGAAAGATGAATGTCTGATAACTCTAAGCTCTATGTACCCTGTACTCATTTGAACATCATTTCATTCATCGTCCGATATGACTTAACTTTGGAGATTTTCTCTTATCCTAAAAGATGAATGTCTGGTTACTCTAAGCTCTATGTACCCTGTACTCATTTGAACATCATTTCATTCATCGTCCGATATGACTTAAGTTTGGAAGTTTTTTTCTTATCCTGAAAGATGAATGTCTGATAAATCTAAGCTCTATGTACCGTGCACTCATTTGAACATAATTTCATTCATCGTCCGATGTGACTTAACGTTGGAGGTTTCTCTTATCCTGAAAGATGAATGTCTGGTAACTCTAAGCTCTATGTACCCTGTACTCATTTGAACATCATTTCATTCATCGTCCGATATGACTTAACGTTGGAGGTTTTCTCTTATCCTGAAAGATGAATGTCTGATAACTCTAAGCTCTATGTACCCTGTACTCATTTGAACAAAATTTCATTCATCGTCCGATATGACTTAACTTTGGAGATTTTCTCTTATCCTAAAAGATGAATGTCTGGTTACTCTAAGCTCTATGTACCCTGTACTCATTTGAACATCATTTCATTCATCGTCCGATATGACTTAACTTTGGAAGTTTTTTTCTTATCCTGAAAGATGAATGTCTGATAAATCTAAGCTCTATGTACCGTGCACTCATTTGAACATAATTTCATTCATCGTCCGATGTGACTTAAGGTTGGAGGTTTTCTCTTATCCTGAAAGATGAATGTCTGGTAACTCTAAGCTCTATGTACCCTGTACTTATTTGAGCATTATTTCATTCATCGTCTGATATGACTTAACGTTGGAGGTCTTCTCTTATCCTGAAAGAAGAATGTCTGGTAACTCTAAGCTCGATGTACTCTGTACTCATTTGAAGATCATTTCGTTCACCGTGGGACATGACTTAACGTTGGAGATTTTCCCTTATCTTGAAAGATGAATGCCTGGTAACTCTAAGCTCTATGTACCCTGGACTTATTTGAACATCATTTCATTCATCGTCCGGTATGACTTAACGTTGGAGCACGTAAATTAGAAATTGCTCCATATGTACATACGCTGCCATGTTAGTTTCCTGGAAATGAATAGCAAAACTGTAGCTTCACTTCTATAAATTATGTCCACTTAGAATTTGCAAAACATAAAAATATGCAATCGTCAATTTGGAGGGTTTTATAAAATCTGTGATCCTTCGATTTTAATACATGTTCAACATTTATTTTGGCTATCCTGTATAAGAATTGTGAGCAAATACTTTAATGTCCTCAAGTGTCCTATTATTTTAATATCGATACTGCAAATAGATGATATGACCTTGATCAGTATCTGCTCTCTGAGATAACCTCGTTACATGTTTTAATAGCTAAGTGGAATATACCATCTCATTTAATCTTGTGCAGAAGAGAGTAATGTTTTGTGTCAACAGATAAGTGAACATTCTCTTAGATTTTTTTAAAGTTATCTTATCGGTGTTCAATTGAAATGAGCGAACTGGTTAATTTCGCTTCTGCAGGGCGCTGGTTTAATTTTTTTAAAGTTATCTTATCGGTGTTCAATTGAAATGAGCGAACTGGTTAATTTCGCTTCTGCAGGGCGCTGGCTTAAATATTATGATCAGTTTTTAAAAACCACAGAGGTGCCTTTGACTTTTTCTGATGAAAGATAAAATTCTGAAAATTTATCTACAAAAATTTTGATAGTTACATTCACATGATTTTCTCTACTCTTCCACAGACACTTACCGCTTTATCTACTTCAAGATAAACGTTATCTTTTTGTAGTTACAACGGAATACAGTAGACTTTAAGTGATAGTCAAATGTTTTGGTCGTTATGTGATGTATACATGACTTTCCCTACTCTTGTACAAACACTTATTGCTCTATCTACTTCAAGATAAACATTATCTTATTGTAGTCACAAGGGAATACAGTAGACTAAGTGATAGTCAAATGTTTTGGTCGTTATGTGATGTACACATGACTTTCTCTACTCTTATACAAACACTTATTGCTCTGTCTACTTCAAGATAAACATTATCTTATTGTAGTTACAAGGGAATACAGTAGACTTAAGTGATAGTCAAATGTTTTGGTCGTTATGTGATGTATACATGACTTTCTCTACTCTTGTACAAACACTTATTGCTCTACCTACTTCAAGATAAACATTATCTTATTGTAGTTACAAGGGAATACAGTAAACTTTAAGTGACAGTCAAATGTTTTGGTAATTATCTGATGTATAGATGACTTTCTCTACTCTTGTACAATTGTTGTACTCTCTTACAGTTTACTAGTTATACGAAAGTTATTTAGAAGTAATATGACTTCTGAGGACATGAACATAAAATTGAACATATCATTTTGTTTCTCATAAAATATGTTAAAGGTATAGAATTTCAATGAAAATAGTTAAGAGTAATCTTTCAAACATTTCTGGGAAGTTGTTCACTGTCTCTACCCTGGTAGTTCACTTGGTCGTGGCACTGATAAACATAATTACAATAAGGTTTTGTTATTTTCAAGACATGGCCATTTTGGTTACTTTGACGTAGGTATATTAACTGTTCCAGAGAGGAAGACATAGATGGAAAAGAAACATATGTCAACACATTCGTACAGAAGGTAAGATGTTAGTACTCAATAAAATAACATTGTTAAGTGAGGGCGCTGTTTGGTAATTTGTCTTTCTTTTAATGAACTGCTTTCTGTAATTCTGCGAAAAGGAATTGGCATTATGTAGTAGTCATTTTATAACTTAATCTCAAATTAGGATATGAAGTGCCCTAGTTGTGATTCTTACCTACTAATTTCTTATACAACTAAAATGGGTAGGAAATAAAATAACGGCTACGTTAATGTAACGGAGATAGTAATAGGTTACTTATGAACGTAACGAATACGAAATATCTTGTTATCAGTTTACCAAAGTAGCTTGCTATGAAGTAACGAAGATGGTTATTGAGTCTGGATGACGCATCAATCTCCTCCGTGAGTGACATCGCTTATGTAACATAGCATCTGAAAGAACACACCAATTTATTTAGACAATGTGTGTTTGTGTTTGTCTTCACTATCCTTTCCTTGACATGTTTCATCTGACATCCTCCAAGAATATTTGTTATATGTTGCATTCAGTCACTTGATTTTGACAATAGTGATGTACTGCTATACCTGCACCAGTTAGGATCCAGTTTAACTCTGTAGAAATCATCATGGTAATTAAAGTATTGAGATAAAGTTATTCATAAGTTAAATCTGCATCCACATCGTACCTAGTAGTTACAGTTAATTGCTTCTGTCAACCGCGATATAGATATTAAGGATCAATTGAATAAATTATAACCTATAATAAAATTAAACATGAATGCGTTGTGAAGTTATGTTAAGGGGTTTTATATCATGAGTATATACATTTTGGTACGGGGTGAAATGGCGACATTAAGTACGGTAATTAGCGACGGTTTTTTTTTCAGGCGTATTTGTAGAAGTAGTTCCGAAGGTTTGGCGAGTAAAAATATCAAAGTTTATCACATTAGTAATGGTAGGCTAATTTAGACATCTATAGACACATTCTGAGTTGTAAAGCAGCAAATATCAGAGATATATTAGGTTGTCTCATAAGTAAACTTGGTTTTTTATTTTAATGTTTTGAAAACCTTATTGGGTTTCTTTGGTTTGGTAATCCTTTTTACAGGATGACAAGGTTAGTGTTGCGTGCATTGCGAAGAAGTATCAGTCTTCAGTTGTTAATAAACAATCACAAAATGGAGATAACAAATTTTGAACTTAGAGTACTTCTAAAACACTACTAGAAACAAGATTATAAAGTCGCTGTCACAGCTCGAAGAACATGTGAAGTGGAAGGAGAAGATGTCGTTAGTGAGCGTGTGACACAACGATGGTTACAACGTTTCAACAATGGCGACGAAAACACTAAATATTTACCACGTTCTGGAAGACCTAAAGTATGGAATATTGAGGATATGCGACAAGTTTTGTGAGAAAATCCGCAAAAAAAGTACAAGCAGTTTTTCAGAAGAACTTGGTACATCAAAAGATACATACATCGTCATATTAAGACATTTGGAAAATGATACAGAAGCTGTAGATCTGTACCTCAACAGACTGAACTTAGAGTCAGCTTATCCGTAATCCCATGGATGATAGATTTGTCACTTGTGATGTAAAATGGGTATATTACCGAAACAGTGACTTGATCCTCATCAGTTCGGTCCCAAAGTAATGTGTGTCTGAAGTTGTGATTCACTGAGAGTTTGTTCCAAACGGACGAGCGATTGATGCGGATCTTTATTCTCAACAACTGGAACGAGTTCATCAAATTTAGAGACGGAGATACCCAGCTTTAGTTAACCGAAATAGAGTTCTATTACAACAGGACAATGTAACATCTCATATATTAGATAAATGCAAAAGTCGGAGCAGCAGCAGTCGTTTTCCAAAATAGGGAAGAGGTTAAAAAGCTCAAGTACAAATTCGGTGAGTACTGCTGCAATAACCAAGCAGAACAGATAGCAATTCTAGAGGGACTTCGAGCAATAATCGATAACAGTTTAGAGCTTACAATGGGAAATAAATTAGGCGTAGTGAACATGGGCAGCTAAATTACAGTCAAATCCGAAGAAAAACTATAGACGAAATAAAGGCGAAGATCAAGCATCTGCAGAAATACGGCTGGACCATCCACATAAAATGGTGACTACGCGGGAACAGACTAGCAGACCAGTCGGCAAAGGAGGCTGCACAGGAAGACAACGGGGACATTATCTACAGCGAGATACCCTGGATACACATAATCAAGGAGGCAGAAGAGAAAGGACTGCGTAGGTGGCAAGACCAATGGGAGAACACAACAAAAGGAAGAATCAGCAAAATGTTCTTCCCTTCAGTGCAAGAACGACTAAAACTGAGGATCCCACTCAACGGACAGACT
Source organism: Mantis religiosa (assembly GCA_030765055.1). Lineage (NCBI taxonomy): Eukaryota > Metazoa > Arthropoda > Insecta > Mantodea > Mantidae > Mantis > Mantis religiosa. Next base: position 175,386,808 of record CM060955.1, on the reverse strand, counting down.
ACCGCCATCGTAAATGGACAATTGCAACAGATTCAAAATAGCGGAAAGTGCAATGTGCAAATGTGAACTACAAAACCAAACAGTGAATCATGTGTCCTAGTGTCCTGGTGACCAGTACAAATTTAAACGAGTGTACAATTAAAATGAATTATGTTTTGAACTGTATGTCATGCTGGTTTAAAGCAAACAAATTATCTGTGAATCTAGACAAAACAAAAGTGGTCAAATTTATAACCTGTCGTACATCACATACTGAAATAGAAATCGGGATTAATGATATGTTATTAGAAGAAATTGACAGCATAAAATTTCTGGGCCTTCATGTGGACAGATGTTTAGATTGGAAAGCTCACATAAATTATATCTTACCTAAACTTAGCTCTGCCTGTTATGCTATCCGAGAGCTGGTTAATGTGAGTTCTATTGACACACTTAAATTGGTATATTATGCATACTTTAACTCTATTATGGAGTATGGAATATTATTTTGGGGCAACTCAGTAGAAAGTAAAAAAATATTCCTTATGCAAAAGAGGGTTATAAGAATCATTACTAACACCCACACCAGATGCTCCTGTAAAGATCTTTTTACAAGATTGAAGATATTAACGCTTCCTTGCATGTATATATTCTCGATCCTAAAATTCTTTGTATGCAATCGTGCCTTATTTGCAACAAATAATGTAATTCACAAAATAAACACTAGACAAAAGTATAATATCCATTATCCCAGTGCTAAACTTTCTTGCTTCCAGAAAGGTGTGTACTATGAAACTATCAAAATATTTGGCGCACTTCCTAATGTTCTTAAAGAAAAAGTTGATAATTTCGGTGCTTTTAAAAAAGCTGTTAGAGAGTACCTTTGCTCAAAATCTTTTTATTCTGTACAAGATTATCTGAATGACAAATTATCCTGATAATGCTTCTGTAGCTCTATAAGTAGTATTTAACTATTCCAATGACAAATCATTACTTATAAATATTTGATGCAAGCTGAAAGTTTATTTTTAATCTATATGTATTTAATAAATAACAAGAATGGTATCCATTGCAAAAAATTTGAGACGTACTGGCATAAGCCAAGTGAAAGCTGGTTTAAAAAGTGTTTCATTTTGTATCATATATAATTATCCCTGCTTTGTTTTCCATATTATTGTTCATATTGCCTGTATACTATAACATGTGTCTTATGTTAACTTTTGTTCATATATACGCTATTAAACTTTATACCTCTAGACATGTTCAATGTTCACAGCCTTTTCTGGCTACAAGTGAACCTACTGAACGCAAATCAATCTAATCTAATCTAATCTAATATACGAATGTGGCTGGCCCCATAGCTCAGTCGGTAGAGCACCTGCCTGCCATTGCTAGGGGTCCCGGGTTTGATTCCCGGCGGTAGGGTTGTGGATTTTTCTCCGACCAAGTTAATTCCCCATCTTACCCAGCGTCTGGAAGTATGAATGAGAGTGTGAATGTGTGCGTGATCTAATGATTAAAAACCAAAGTTAACGAGTTAACACCTTCAGTATGTTCCAAAGGAGAACGGCCGCCGATATGACCATAGCAGTACGAATGTCTTCTTCTGAACAGTGAAAGATTAGAACTGAAACAAGTTTTGGTCTGATCGCAAGTGGACAGTGGCCGGCAACAAACAGTGATCTAATCAAGCACTGCCAAAAACAATTTTTAAAATTGATAAACAAACTTTGAAAAACTGTAAAAGCATAGTCAAAACTTGTCTGTATCGTACATTGAAAACTTGTAACACTTGTAAAACTTGTAATTACCACAACTAGCTATAATAATTTCAAGGAATGCATGTAGTGTTACGATGTAACGGAGCATGCAGTATTAATAAATAAATATATAAAAAACACCCCATACTGCACGAACAACCATGGAAAAATTCAGGAATTGGGAGGAATCGAACTGCTACCACACCCAGCATACAGCCCTGATCTCGCACCATCGCGTTATCATCTTTTTCGATCCATGGACTATTTTCTACCAGAAAGACATTTTGACAACATTGAAGCAGTACAAATGGATGTCATCGAATTCTTCACATCAAAAACCAGAGACTGGTAACATCGTGGTATAATAAACCTCGCTGTACGATGACTCAAGACCATAGAATATAATGTCTCTACTTTGAAAATTAGTTAATTGCTTGTTAGAACACATTTCAAATAAGTGTGTTCTTAAAAACATTATTTATGAGTATATTACTTATTACTTATATCTATAGAAATGAGGTGACAGCATCGGTTTAGAAGCTTGGAGGTTATTACAATAATTTGAAACTGAATAGCACATTCTGGGCATAATCTAAGACACATGTGGTCTGATCGCAAGTGGGAGAACCACGTGTGCAATACACCGGACATACGTAACTTCTCCGCTAAAGTGTAGACGGTTCATTAACCAGTGTCATCCTCCACGCATACCCTGAGATAGCTTTCTCATAGTTTGAGCAGATAGCCGGAGTTAACATTGTCAAGACAACGTTACAGCTTCAACTTGGCGCAACATCGCAAAGCAAGTGTTACTGTTTCAACATTTATGTAATGTAAAGATACGCATTACAGAACATGTACGGAGGTATTCTGGCCCTTTGTGCTTCTACAGAAAACCCTGGGAGTGAAGGAATGGGAGAAACCTGAGGGGTCCACCAACCCCAGGCAGAAGTCCCACGGAAGCGCTGATCCAACGTCCAACCGGAACCCTCCGAACACAATCTACAACCCTGAAACAGATGGATAGTGAAGGAAATGATACCGAGACGGAAGGCTGTGGCGGTTTGGTCTCTGGCACGCATTCGGGAGGTCCGTAGCCGATCTACCCAACCCATGGTTTCCCCGGATCGCCAGGCGAATGCTGGGTAGGTTGATCACATCCTCGGAATTTTCTGTCTCTCCATTTCATCTCCAACACAATTTCTTATCATCTCTTATGTGGTGATCTCTTTCAGGGTAGAAGTGTTGGCGGGAGTCTCGGCGTTGCATGGCAGGTTGAAATGCTCTTCGTAAACACTTCCTCCTCCAGTAGGACGGTCTCCAATCTGTGCGCCGGCCTGGTAGCCGCTTCAGGACCACCGTAGATGAGATGCTCGTACTTGTCTGCCGGGGAGTTTACAAATTGAGGGATCCTGCCCTTTGTACTGTCGTGACTCCTAGGGACGACTGCCCTCTGGTTCCTCTAATCTCATCCTTCCTCCCGGGCGTGTCCCACTTCGTGGCATAGGTACAGTAGATCAAGTCCAATCCAGTCCAAGAAAATGATGGATGTAGGAAAATACGCATGGAAAGCCATGGGTCAGAAACCGGGACGTCGAGTCACACAGTTACTAGTGTAATGTAACTATAAACATGATAACCTAACTGTTAACGCACCACGACATATACTGGTACAAGCCTCGTAATCTCCATTTTACCCGCAAAAGTCGATATACTTGCTAGTGCTGGCAAATGTTTTCAAAATATTTAATGTTATTGGTGACAGCCCGAGTTTGAAGGACAACGCCTTCATTGCTGGAATCAATTATACATTAATGTTTCGATTGAGAAACCATTATTACGTAACATAGCACAGCTTTTGTCTCTTGCGAGTGACATTTATCACATTATAAAGTCCAATGTCAAAGTTCACGAGATTGTCTACGGAAATGTCCACTTGCACAACAAGCATTAACTGCTCGAACGTAAGCAGTAGGACAATCTAAGTATGTGTGTGTAGTGTACTTGTCATTGTAAACATAAGATATCTGCAAACTTTAGGCTGAAGGACGTAGGTAAATGCCTCCTAAGTTTACTGATTTACTTTTATGCAATACAGTACTGTCTTCATAGACTTAAAAAGGATTTTGGTTAATATAGATACTGTCTCATAAGTAGTGTCGTTTTTTAAGAAAAAAACAATATTTGAAATGTGTTCTGACAAGCAATTATCTAATTTTCAAAGTATAGATCATTATATTCTATGGTCTTGAGTCATCGTACAGCGAGGTTTATTATCCCACGATGTTACCAGTCTCTGGTTTTGATGTAAAGAATTCAGTAACACACACTTGTACTGCTTCAATGTTGTCAAAATGTCTTCCACGTAGAAAATGGTCCACGGATCGAAAAGAATTATAATCTGATGTTACGAGATCAGGACTGTATACTGGGTGTGGTAGCAGTTCGATTTCTCCCAACTTCTGAATCTTTCCCATGGTTGTTCGTGTAGTATGTGGTGTGTTACATTGTCCTTTTACAATACAACTCTATTTCGGTTAACTAATGTTGCGTATCTCCGTCTCAGAATTTGATGAACTCGTTCCAGTTATTGAGAATAAAGATCCGCATCAATCGCTCGTCCGTTTGGAACAAACTCTCAGTGAATCACAACTTCAGACACACAACATTACTTTGGGACCGAACTGATGAGGATCAAGTCACTGTTTCGGTAATATACCCATTTTACATCACAGTGACAAATCTAGCATCCATGGGATTACGGATAAGCTGACTCTACGTTCAGTCTGTTGAGCTACAGATCTACAGCTTCTGTATGATTTTCCAAATGTCTTAATGTGGCGATGTATGTATCTTTTGATGTACCAAGTTCTTCTGAAAGACTACGGGTACTTTTTTGCGGATTTTCTCACAAAACGTGTCGTGTATCCTCAATATTCCATACCTTAGGTCTTCCAGAACGTGGTAAATCTTTAGTGTTTTTGTCTCCATTGTTAAATCGTTGTAACCATTGTTGTGTCACACGCTCACTAACGACATCTTCTCCTTCCACTTCACATGTTCTTCAAGCTGTGACAGCGACTTTATAATCTTGTTTCTAGTAGTGTTTTAGAAGTACTCTAAGTTCATACTTTGTTATCTCAACCCTTATACGTATAAAATCTTTATTAAAACCATTAATTAAAGCAGTCTTAATAATGTGGTTAATTCTCTATTAAATTTCTCTTTTAGAGGTATATTAATTAACCTATTAAAACAGCAAATTTATATAAAAAGGGTTAAAACTTATTTTTTGTGTAATTATATGAATGGATTTCCTATAAATACCAAAATTAACTTTTATTTCTTGTTAATTTTAGATCCTCAAAAGGAAGGCACAACTATTTTCAATTTTTAACCTGAACCTTATAGCTTTATCTTGTAATTTTAGAATTTTAAAGCATCATTTTTGTCTTTATCGGGAACTGTAGCAAAAAATGTATCTACGTATCTATACCAATTTTTAAAAATTTTAGGAAATGCTCGTTTTTTTAACGAAATAGAAATTTATTCTTCATCTTATTTCATTGTAATTAATTTTTGAAATCACAACCAGCCAACTTATTAACGCCAAAAAGATCGGCGACACTACGGACGTGTTTTCATCATATCATTTAGCTATTGTTGGTATTTCCTGAGAAAATGGTCCATGTATATCAGAACATTTCAGTAACATAAAACACTGTTCAAAGTGAAACGCAGAAAAATACATTATGCATATTTACAAATGAAAAATCATATTTATTAAAAATACGGGAGAGGACATATTTACAAGTGTACCAATGAACACTTCTGTGGGGAGATTGGCGTAGAAATGTTCCTCTGAATAAACAGATAAAACACAAGTTTACTTTCTTTACTAGGCACGTTGGGATTGCTGATATCGAGATTTCACCGGAAATATTATCTCAAAAACTTTATTTTAAAATATGCAGAATATTGGGTTAAATGTTACAGACTTGGTATTTAAGTTCAAGGACCTCCAAGGATGTGATAGGGATATTTTCAAGAAAATCCTCACATTCAGTTACTGTTCACGTGACAAAATTTCGTTATTTTGTTTTCTGAGAAAAGGGCTGTAATTATTTCGATTAAAGTATCACGTGCTTAAAGATCTTTACGTGGTAAATCAACTATGTAATTTGATGCATGATTTTACCTTAACTAGTAAACTGTAAGAAATAAACTTGGCCACACAAAAATATAGATATTAAACACACGAATTACATTAAATACTCTTTTTTTTTTCCTTGTAGAGTTAACTATTTCCGAATTGATATTTGTTATTGGTTTGAATTTTTAAAAAGTTATACCTTTCTCAAATAGATTGTTTTCTCGTGGCCATACAATGAGAACTGAATATCAAAGCTGTTTGAAACATTAGACGATCACTAGTATACTGTGTACCAAGCTGTCGAAGAATGAGCAGGGAAAGTGGTGTGAAGCAGGACACACACGTGCTCACGACCCTTTCTGTGGCTTCTTTATCGCCATTCAGTAACTACTGCCCTGATTTCATCATCTTGACAAACCAACCCCACGCGACTGGAAGTTGCATCATATGTATTACATACACGGAACGTGGGGCTTCCTCAAACTTAACGTTACATGCACACTTCTCTAAACAGGTAACGCGTACACAAAACATTCTTACAGAAATACTTGAGAACCGGACCTCATAAGCCACAAATAAATTATACTACCCCAGTTTTGATGAAAAAGGGCTGCCTATACGGAAGCAACATGTTGATTTTGAAAATGATAAGCTTTTTGATATATTGGATACTATAGGTATATAATTGCGAATATGTTTGTATATTTTTGAAGCAAAACAAGAATAATCATTTATCGTCCGATGTGATTTAACGTTGGAGCTTTTCTCTTATCCTGAAAGATAAATGTCTGGTAACTTTAAGCTCTATGTACCCTGTACTTATTTGAACATCATTTCATTCATCGTCCGATATGACAACGTTGTAGGTTTTCTCTTATCCTGAAAGATAAATGTCTGGTAACTCTAAGCTCTATGTACCCTGTACTCATTTGAACATTTCATTCATCGTCCGATATGACTTAACGTTGGAGGTTTTCTCTTATCCTGAAAGATGAATGTCTGGTAACTCTAAGCTCTATGTACCCTGTACTCATTTGAACATCATTTCATTCATCGTCCGATATGACTTAACGTTGGAGGTTTTTCTCTTATCCTGAAAGATGAATGTCTGGTAACTCTAAGCTCTATGTACCCTGTACTTATTTGAACATCATTTCATTGATCGTCCGATATGAGTTAACGTTGGAGGTTTTCTCTTATCCTGAAAGATGAATGTCTGGTAACTCTAAGCTCTATGTACCCTGTACTTATTTGAACATCATTTCATTGATCGTCCGATATGAGTTAACGTTGGAGGTTTTCTCTTATCCTGAAAGATGAATGTCTGGTAACTCTAAGCTCTATGTACCCTGTACTTATTTGAACATCATTTCATTGATCGTCCGATATGAGTTAACGTTGGAGGTTTTCTCTTATCCTGAAAGATGAATGTCTGGTAACTCTAAGCTCTATGTACCCTGTACTCATTTGAACATCATTTCATTCATCGTCCGATATGACTTAACGTTGGAGGTTTCTCTTATCCTGAAAGATGAATGTCTGGTAACTCTAAGCTCTATGTACCCTGTACTCATTTGAACATCATTTCATTCATCGTCCGATATGACTTAACGTTGGAGGTTTTCTCTTATCCTGAAAGATGAATGTCTGGTAACTCTAAGCTCTATGTACTCTGTACTCATTTGAACATCATTTCATTCATCGTCCGACATGACAACGTTGGAGGTTTTCTCTTATCCTGAAATATGAATGTCTGGTAACTCTAAGCTCTATGTACCCTGTACTCATTTGAACATCATTTCATTCATCGTCCGATATGACTTAACGTTGGAGGTTTTCTCTTATCCTGAAAGATGAATGTCTGGTAACTCTAAGCTCTATGTACCCTGTACTCATTCGAACATCATTTCATTCATCGTCCGATATGACTTAACGTTGGAGGTTTTCTCTTATCCTGAAAGATGAATGTCTGGTAACTCTAAGCTCTATGTACCCTGTACTCATTCGAACATCATTTCATTCATCGTCCGATATGACTTAACGTTGGAGGTTTTCTCTTATCCTGAAAGATGAATGTCTGGTAACTCTAAGCTCTATGTACCCTGTACTCATTCGAACATCATTTCATTCATCGTCCGATATGACTTAACGTTGGAGGTTTTCTCTTATCTATACTAGCCTTTGCACATAGGTCTAGTACTGTATGCGCTAATACATTAATGAGATACGGATTGATGACAGCCCTTAATAAGAAGGGGTCTCATAACTAAATAACTGAGGATGATAGGAAAAAACGGATGACAGATTCGAAATTAGCATGACCATATTATCTACTATAAATCAGGCGCTTTCAAGATAAGTCCTTGTAATTTTTTAAAAAAGGTGCAGAGTTGGTTATTACGCCAGCACTTCGATGTAAAGAATACTGTATAAGGTTCCTGGAGGAACAACATGCTGTACCAGAAGAGAAATCACAAGAAGAGGTCGCTTGTAACTTTCATCTGTCTAGACAATTTCTGTCTGGAACAAACTTTACCAGGTCCGTGGTCATGTATACACGACCAGGTCGGCCTAGAAACACAACCGAAAAAATACATTGCAATCAGTATGAAATCCTCGAAGGTTGCACGGCATTCAATGACGATCTGAGGCAGAATTATGTCGTAGACGTCCATGTATCTACTGTAAAACGTAAAGGATGTAGATTAGCTAGCTCATCGCCCAGGCAAGAGATCCTTTATAGGCCCTCGCAACAGGCGGCAACGGGTAGCCTTTGCAAAGCAGTATATGAGAACCTCTAGTGGTCTACCAAGAAACATACGAGTCAGTTGGAGAATTTAATGTCATATCGGCATGTTGGCCATAGTAGCTCAGTGGTTTAACTATAAAGCTTGGGACTTAAGTACTTACAGCATAGTAAGTCGTCACAAAAGGTGCGTGTCTCATAGCATATGAGAACCTCTAGTGGTCTACCGAGAATCATACAAGTCAGTTGGAGAATTTAATGGCATGTCGGCATGTTGGCCATAGTAGCTCAGTGGTTAAGAACAGCTGGAGGGAGACCGGGAGATCCGTGGTTGAAATCCCGGCTATGGTATTGAATTTTTCAGTCTGGCTGTATTCATTTGCAATAATTGTTTGAATGGAGAAAGTCGTATCTATGCGAGGCATCTTAATTTTACAACTTTTTAGTAAAATATCAGCTGTACATTAGAACATTTACGAAATGTTTTAAATACAACGTGTTTCCGGCAATTGCACCTTGGACCTGCTTCGAGACAACCTCGGAGAAAACAACTGCCTTCATCTGAGGGACAACCATCAGCCAGCTTGCCCACCAGTGCCTGCTCTTCAAGAACGGGAAGCCAGCATAAGGTAGCGGGTTGCCACTAACGGCCAAAGCCATCCGGTACTTTGTATCGGGTAAGGCGCATTCTGGGAATCCAGGTGTCCGGTCCTATTAGTGGCACGCTTCTCAGCCCCTGCTACCTTCAGGTGAGGGCGCACGTTTGTGTACCTCTTAGTACCTGTCTGACCCTTGTCAACAATCCCACTAGTGATGGAACCAACTGTCCCATCCACTAGCTCTGCTCCCGATGGACTAGCCAACTCGGCCGCAACGGCCTTAACCAGCACCTCTACTGGTGCCACCAGGAAGAGAAAACCTCGCCAACAACGCCGCGGCGGAGAAGGCAAGGTAGTACTTGTTGAAACTACCAACCAGGGCGACTCACGCGAGCCAATTCACCGTCGTCTAGCTGAAAACTCGGGGTCTGACTCCGAGGAAGAGTGTGCCAGTGTTCGCACCTCCATTTCTTGCCGTAGTGGTAGGACTACGTACTCCAGCTACTGCTCGACATACGAGGATGCCTCAGAGCGCAGCTCGTCGGACATATCCACGGATGGCGAGCAGGAGGGGGAGTTTCAAGAAGTTAAATCACGGAAGGCCAAGCGCGCTGAGAGACTGGCTGCAGAGGGCGTGCCCTCTGGCCGGTCCCAACGGAAGCATGTTCCTCCGATAATTGTGGACGACTTCCCCGGGGTTGTTGGCTTCCTAAAAGAAGTCATGCCGACCCTGGTGCAGACGTGCACAGTGCGGAGGAACAAGAGCCGCTACATCTTCCAAGCTAAAGCAGTGGAGGATTACACCCTGCTATTGCAGCACCTTAAGAAGAGAGAGATTTCCCACTTCACCTTTGGGCTAGAGAAGGCCCGTGATATACGCCGGGTTATCCGCGGGTTGCCGGTGGATACCTCAGTTGAGGACATCAGGACAGACCTCGTCCGCCAGGGTATCACCCCCAGAGTGATAAAGCAGCTTACAAGGCCAGCTCCTGATCGCCAAGGAACTAAATCCCCCCTCCCACTGTTCCTTGTAGTGGTGGAGCGGACCAGTGACCCAGAAATTAAGTTGGACGGAGTCACAACCATCTGCTACCTCCGGGTTCAGATGGAACCAGCAAAGGGCTCTGGCGGCCCCCCTCAATGTTATAGATGCCTGGGGTTTAACCACTCCAGCCACTTCTGCCACCGTAACTCACGCTGCTTACGGTGCGGTGGCACCCATTCCAAAGATGTCTGTTCGCGTGCCATCACTGAGGTACCCACCTGCGCTAACTGCAAGGGTGATCACATTGCGTGCTACGGGGGCTGCCCGACTAGGAAGGCTGTCATAGCCTCTAGGAAGGCGCCAGCACCATCGACTAGGCAGAAAACTGCCCCCACCGTACCAGTGCAGCCTGCTGCTTCTGGTACAACTCAAAAAGCACGTGGTGTGCCTACCTTTGCGGAGGTGGTGCGCAAGCCTGCGGGTCTGCCGACGGTATCACGGGAAAAACACACACGTCCACCTAAGGCTACAGAAACAGCCCCTAATACCACCCCCTCTGATAGAGCGCAAGGAAGACGCCCTGCCAGTGAGCGAGAGTCTGCTTCCGAGGCGCCGAGCGGGCGAGGTACTCCCAAACCCGATCGCCAGCTGAGGGACGGACGGGCTAACGGTAGGCCGGCGCCCAGGCACTCTTCAGCATCCCCCACTCCCACCAAAGCTTCCACTTCAACTGAAGTTTCTCCCCCCACCACACAGGCCTCGGAGATGCTGGGATGGTTGCAGCAGCTGCTGCAGAACCACGGCCGGCGTCTCTGTGAACTGGTGGTGAGGTTCTTTGACACCACAGATTCTGCAGCCCGAATGGTCATTGCCATGGAGGCGCTTGCCTTGTTGTCCGCAGCAAGCCGCGCAAGCCAGGATGGCGGGTCGAACTAGGTCTCTGTCCTCGTTCAGATTCGCATTCTGGAATGCGTGTGGCATCAATGGTCAACAAGATGAACTCCTGCATTTCGCGAGGTCATTTGCTTTGGAACTCATCTTGGTATCGGAAACACATCTCCGACCTGAAATGTCCTTCCGGATTTCCGGCTACCACTGCCTCAGGGTCGACCGTGTGGGCCGTCGCGGCGGCGGCACGGCGATCTTTGTGAGGAGGGGGGTTGTCTTTAAACCTGTCCAGCTTCCCGCTCTTCAAACCCTTGAAGCCACCGCCGTCTGCGTGAACCTGGGCGGTTCCGAAGTCCTGATAGTGTCTGCTTATCACCCTCCTGGTCAACAGTTCATTGCTAATGATTATCTCTCCATCCTCGCCCTACATCCCAACGTCATTATGGCTGGGGATTTGAATGCTAAACACCCGCGTTGGCACTCGGGTCCCCGGACAGACGCAAGAGGCAGAGAAATCATCCGCATCATAGACGGAGACCCTCAACTGAGAGTAGAGGGTCCCTGGCAACCCACTCATTTCCCGCGAATTCAAGGCCGTCCTTCGGTCATTGACTTCGCAATCATCAAACATTTTCCATTTCACTTATCACTCAATTCACAAAGCGCCTTACATTCCGACCACAACCCAGTTGTGGCTGAGGTAAACTTACGGGTTGTCAGTCATGAATTCACGATTCAAAACCGTGAAGTCGATTGGGATTGCGTACGGGTCTGCTTAAATGACTCCATACCTCCTAACCCTCACATCACAGATATACCGACCTTGGAGACGGCGATCTCCTCCTTCACCTCCATCGTAGGACGAACAGTTCGCAACCTCACCGTTCACACTCCAGCACCTCTACACCCTCACGTCATCCCGCTAGACATCCATCTTCTCATTCGTCGCTCTTGGGCGGCTCGCAGACTATATCAGCGACACCGCACTCGTCATAATCAGGTTCTGCTCGCGCGCTTGCGCCGAGAGGTTCGACTTCGACTACGCGAGCACCGTGTGCGCGCGTGGGAGGAGTTGATGTCTAGAGTGAATTTTGAGAATGGCGAGGCGTGGAGGCTTGCAAAAGGACTCCGGAACCGTGGAGGAACACCAAACACCCCTATCCAAGGCACCCAAGACCTGGTGTACGAACCCCAAGCTAAAGCAAATGTGTTTGCCGACTACCTAGAGAGGACCATGAGGCCACGAGATGACCCCCAGGACCTAGACTTCACTGGCCGCGTCAAGCGGGAGGTTCGTCAGTACCTTCGACGCCCTCTTGCTGAGGCGGACCGACTACCTGTCATTAGACCCAGTGAGCTCCAGGGCGCACTCCGGCGTCTAAATCCCAAAAAAGCGTCGGGACCTGATGGGTTGACACCTATCATGCTCCGCCATCTTCCATTCAAAGCCGTTCTTTTTCTTACTCGGGTTTTTAATATGTGTCTCGCCCTGGGCCACTTTCCACGGCAGTGGAGGGAGGCTCGGGTGATTTGCATTTTGAAGCCCGGTAAAAATCCGGCTCTCCCCGCCAGTTACCGCTCCATTAGCCTCCTGTCAGTCCTCTCGAAAGTTTTCGAGAGGCTTGTTTTAGTCCGCTTGTCGCCCCTTCTGGGGGACATTCAAGCCATTCCTCCCCATCAGTTTGGTTTTCGTCCTGGGCACTCGACATCACAGCAGTTACTCCGTCTGGTGGAGGCCGCTGCCCTGGGTTTCCAGGAAAGGGCATTCACCGCGGCGGTGTCTCTGGATGTCGAGAAGGCCTTCTCTACCACCTGGCATGCAGGCCTCCTACACAAACTAATCACCCTGGGGCTTCCTGCACACATGATACATATCTTACATTCATTCCTAAAACACAGACACTTCACAGTTGTTGTGGCGGGAAAGCTTTCTACCAGACGACCCATCAGAGGAGGCGTCCCAGAAGGCTCTGTCTTATCCCCTACACTATTTAGCGTGTACGTGGCGGATCTCCCCACGGAGCAACACGTCAACATTGCCCAATATGCGGACGACGTGTTATTATACAACACAAACAGAAACGCACGCAGAGCCTTCAACCCAATACAGCGACACCTAAGCCTCATTCATGATTGGTGTAGGCTTTGGCGATTGTCTATCAACCCAGAGAAAAGCCAAGCCATACTCTTCACTAAGCGTCACTTTCCCGCCAACCTCCCCGCCTTTAATTATTCTGGCAGAAGGATAGAGTGGACAAATTCTCTCAAATACTTAGGTGTTAAGCTGGACAAGGGCCTAACTTTTCGGGGTCACATCCAGGAGGCGACTCATCGGGCATGCGGTGCTTCGGCTTCGTTATACCCCATGATGCGCTCAGGAATGCCGACACCCCTTAAGTTGCGCCTTTTTCAGGCTTTAATTCTTCCCATCATGCTTTACGCTTGTGAGATCTGGGGCATGGCCGCAGGATCATATCTGCGTCAAATTCAGCGTGTACAAAATAGATGTCTCAGGGCTATCTATTCTGTTTGCTGGAGCTTTCCCGTGAGATACCTTCATGAAGCCTCATCTCTCCACTATGTGGAAGATGTCATTAGGCGCCGGGCCACAAAATTCTACGCGAGTTTGCCTCAACATCAGAGCGCCCTGGTTAGGTCTCTAGGGAACTACAGAGCAACCGAAAGACGCTACAAGCTATACCGGCTTCCCCGCATGGCGTGCGGGCACACCCGGTAACAATAGATTATTTATTTCAGCCAAAAATCACTACTGTTTGAATTGAATTTAATAGACAATCTAAATTAAACTCTTCCTGAAAATTATCACACCAGCGGTGCTAACATAGCGTTGCACCCGAGTTGGCTACCAAGAGGAGCTACGGCTACCTCCCTTCTTTTCTTCTACATTATCTCAAATCATCAACCTGCAAAACCCCACATTTCCTGTCATTAAGTGGTTAAGTCCGTGTAGGACAGGTACACGAATGACACACATCGTGCTGACCCTCAGTCAGCCGCCAGCTACTTGAATGAATGAATGAATGAATCACATCTGGTAATTACGATGTTGGTTATAAATAAGAGTACTTGCTTTAATCAAACATTAAACTTAAAAAATATTAGTTGTCCTTGAGGTTGACTTTTACTGATTACTATTGCTGCATTTTGTTGGTAAAAACTAATAAATGTAATTAATTATATTTCTCTTTTGCAACGTTAATTGCTGTTATTGATGATGATATTTATTAGAGCAATTTTTAAAAAGCATTTTTATGTCAGATGCTGTTCATCAAGAAATATAAAACGTAGTTAATTACTGCCTAGGAAGCTTTCTGATATATAGTATATAATAATAATAGACAAGCTTTCTTACTTGACAGGCAATTACAGTTTTTCTGTTGCTAATTACCTTTACATCTGTAGCAAGACCAAATATATATTGTTGATAGTTTTAGCACTGCTATCCTTCATAAGCTCAAACTATTATTATTATGATTATTATTATTAATATTATTCATAACCGATGTTTTAAATTCAAGAACTCTTTGAAAAAAAGAAAATTTTCAGGAGAAGTAGAAAATATTTCTCCTTTGCCAATCGATACAATATAAAACATTTTTCTTTTTATTTATTTCTCAACATAATCTCCAGAAAGGTTAATACATTTGTCATATCGGAATTCCAATTTAATTAACCATCTCTGTAGAGCGATTTATCATGGTCCTCAAAACAGCTGTTTACCTCATCAATGACCTCTTCGTTGCTGTGAAATCTTCGTCATTCAAGAAATTTGTTGAAGTTCGGGAACAGGTGGTAGCCACTGGGTGCTAGATCTGGTGAATAGGGTGAATGTTCAAACAAATCGAACTTTAATTCACACATTTTTTCCATTGCAGTGACTGAACGATGGGCCGGAGAAGTGTCGTCAAGAAACAAGACTTTTTCTTTGCCAAATGAAGTCTTTTTCTTTTCACCTCATCACTCAAACGTTGCAGTAAGCTTGTGTAGTAGCCCCCAGTGATTTTTTTTTACCGTTTTCCAAGTAATCAATAAAAATAATTCCCGTACATCCCAGAAAACACTTGCCATAACCTTGTTAGCTGACAAAATTGACTTTGCCTTTTTTGGAGTTGGTTCACCTGGCACAATCCACTGTTTTGACTATGATTTACTTTCTGGAGTGTAGTAATGTATCCAGGTTTCATCCATGGTGCGAAGCCTCTCAAAAATTCACTGGGAGTTTTACTGTAGAGCTCCAAATTCTTAACAGAAACAGTTTTTCTTTGCAACTTTTGATCAGGTGTCAACAAACACGGGACAGACGTTGTGAAAGCCCAAAACATTACTTAAAATAAACCTGCACGTTCTTTTGATATGTTTACAGCCTCTGCTATCTCAAACAGCTTTAATCTGCGGTCTGCCAGTACCAAACGACGAATTTTTCCAATGATCTCTGTAGTTGTAACTTCCACAGGACGTCCAGAGCGAGGCTCATCACTAGTGCTCGTACGTTTCATTTTAAACTCTACAACCAACCTTTTAATTATTGTATATGAAGGGACAGAGCGAGGCTCGTCACTAGTACTCGTACGTCCCATTTTAAACTCTACAACCAACCTTTTAATTATTGTATATGAAGGGACAGAGCGAGGCACATCACTAGTACTCGTACGTCCCATTTTAAACTCTACAACCAACCTTTTAATTATTGTATATGAAGGGACAGAGCGAGGCTCGTCACTAGTACTCGTACGTCCCATTTTAAACTCTACAACCAACCTTTTAATTATTGTATATGAAGGGACAGAGAGAGGCTCATCACTAGTACTCGTACGTCCCATTTTAAACTCTACAACCAACCTTTTAATTATTGTATATGAAGGGACAGAGCGAGACTCATCACTAGTACTCGTACGTTTCATTTTAAACTCTACAACCACTTTTAATTATTGTATATGAAGGGACAGAGCGAGGCACATCACTAGTACTCGTACGTCCCATTTTAAACTCTACAACCAACCTTTTAATTATTGTATATGAAGGGACAGAGAGAGGCTTATCACTAGTACTCGTACGTCCCATTTTAAACTCTACAACCAACCTTTTAATTATTGTATATGAAGGGACAGAGCGAGGCTCATCACTAGTACTCGTACGTCCCATTTTAAACTCTACAACCAACCTTTTAATTATTCTATATGAAGGGACAGAGCGAGGCTCATCACTAGTACTCGTACGTCCCATTTTAAACTCTACAACCAACCTTTTAATTATTGTATATGAAGGGACAGAGCGAGGCTCATCACTAGTCCTCGTACGTCACATTTTAAACTCTACAACCAACCTTTTAATTATTGTATATGAAGGGACAGAGCGAGGCTCATCACTAGTCCTCGTACGTCACATTTTAAACTCTACAACCAACCTTTTAATTATTGTATATGAAGGGACAGAGCGAGGCTCATCACTAGTACTCGTACGTCCCATTTTAAACTCTACAACCAACCTTTTAATCATTGTATATAAAGGGACAGAGTCTTTCAATGTACTGTATATTTCCTTCTTGATTTCTTTAGGCATTAAGCCTTTCAAATGGAAGTATTTAATCACTGCTCGTTTTTCCAAATCCGCCATTTTCTCTACAATTGTTTAAAATACTGTCATTCAAACACTAAACAAGCCATGGACCTGTAACTATGGATATAAGCTAGTGTAGAGTTACAATATATGATGCTATCCGTCAAACTGTCCCAGTGACGTCATCTGTATGTGTGGCCCGGTACTTACCAGCCGATCTTCGTAGATCTTACAAGTTGTTTTGTTAAACGAAAATATGGGAGGTAGATTGCGAAGGATTTGAAATGTGATTTGATGATGATAATAAAGATGCTTATCACTACCACTACCGTTACAACTACCTACGAGTATGCCTTTCGGCTTTGCGTAGATCATAGAATAGTCCATTTTCTTTCAGGTGTGGAATTGAATTGATATTAATTCAACTTTTCGTTTGCACAACTAGTAGGTAGTTAATCTACTGCTGTTGGCAACATTTTTCTTGTTATTTGCTAGCACAGATGTGTAAGTTTCTTTTCTGCAAAAAAGTTGGTTTTGCTTGCTCTTTAACTTCATGCGTACTTCCTGTAAAGTATACAGATTTTGCAACAAATAGATGAAGTATTTAACAGCACTGCTGACAGTACTTCAACCTACCCTCCAGGAGGTGGGGGTGGTGTGGGTTTTAAGTCCATGGTATAGGATCGGTACCTACTCGACATCGTTAGGAATTTGAACAGCTGTAATAGGTAGCGAAATCCTGTCAAAGAATGCCAACACTCCGGCTAGGGACCTGAGACATCTCCTCCGTTATTGGCAGAAGTCGGGGTGTACACAATTTTA
The DNA here is from genome assembly GCA_030765055.1 of Mantis religiosa. Lineage (NCBI taxonomy): Eukaryota > Metazoa > Arthropoda > Insecta > Mantodea > Mantidae > Mantis > Mantis religiosa. The sequence continues at coordinate 175,369,299 of CM060955.1, read as the reverse complement.
AAGGGAGGATTCAGAGTAGGGGATAAATGTCTTTTCAAACACAGATTGAAGGTCATCTATGAAGTAAACAAGTATGTGCAGGTCAAGGTCAAGGTCATCCGCAGATCGTCTATATATTTTCAAAACAATTTCAAGGTCATCTAGGAAGGAAACAATCGTCTAAGGCCAATTTTAAAGCCATCTACGAACATATATATATTTTCAAACACAAATCCAAGGTCATTTGTGACTCTGTAAACATGTTTTTGTATTCGGCAATGCTTAGGTTTTAATATTAGCATTCAGCATTGAGCCTGGCTCTGGGGAAAACCCCTCCTCCCGTTCTACAATATTTTAACTCTGGCTATGGCCATGCATCGCTCCCGCTCCTGAAATCCCCACCACTATTGTAAGAGTATATAAGACTCCGCAGCTCGGACTGTCATATTAGTTCGCAGATTTTTTCAGTGTATCTATTTGCTATGTCTGATATGTCAGATTTGTGGAGTGAGTGTGGAGAGGAGGCGTATCATTACGCAAATTTCCACAAAGAGTTATGCAACGGCCTTATGCATTCAATTGTGTGCAAAAGGCCTTCATACCATGATCAGATGTCTTCTCGCGAAGTATGCACAGAGAACTGTTCAGTCTACAGAAAGCGATACATGTAAGTAAAAATAATTATTATTCTTTCTAGATAATTCATTTCCAATTTTCATTTAACTAGAAAAAGGAGTCTGAAAAATATTTATTATTCTAGGCAAGAGTCGGTTCATGAGCAAGAACATAGCGGAGTTGATGAGCTTGATGGATGCACTTCGAGCCATGAGGCCATACATCACTCTGAATTCTGCAACGGTGATACTCATGCCACCCTGTGCACGCAACCCGAGGTTCATGACCGCATGTACTCCTACTTCCTCTGCAATGAAAAATGCAGCGTGAATCAGCGCAGGCAGAGACAATTAAAGTAAGTGGAAGTGAAAAAAATAAGTTCGTGGCTCTTTTCACATCGAAACATTGAAATATCTAATTTCATGAAAAACTACTTCTTGTTACAGGATTCGAAGTACAGTTCGAGATCCTAGGCCTGTTAGTGATGACGACATTACTAGTGATGAGAATGAAAAGTGTGTGCCTATTGCAGAGAGATCTAGCCAACCTTTAGATGACTTTCTGCCAGATCCGTGTCATGAAATTATTGAGAATGCTACTCCCGAGCGGAATCCGAGCATGAAAGCGGACGCCTCCAAAGGATCAATGTAAGTATTCTCGTCATATACCTTAGAGAAAGAAACTGTTTCACTTATCGGGTGTTATTCTTTTTCAAGAGTTCGAATTTTGTTCTATTTAACACATGCAATGTGTTCTGTTTCAGGTCCTCTATAAGGAAACCACGAAAAAAGGGAACCAAAAATAACTTTGCTGATCTCCAAAGGAGGCTGACACTCCTAGAAGATCGAATGACGTCGACAGCTACATCCATGAGTCATGCGAGTAGCTCCCGTGTGCCAAGACGCCTCAACCTCTGAAAGCATTACAGGGAACAACTCAGTATAAACCTTCACACCGTCCTTAGGAAAAAAAAAAACCGAGAAGCATCTCACCAGCAACCATGCTCCGCGATGTTTACATTTCCGAACGTTATAGTGTCAACATAGGACTAATATATCATATCCCATCTCTGATCATAAAGAACAGAGACAGTGACAATTTTGTGTATATGACAGCACAAGACTGGGAAATAATTAGAAATAGCCTTCATGAACTGGAAGCATTCTTCAAAGGAAGAAACTGTAAGTGTAGTGATTACAGTGAGAACATTGTATATGCCTTTAATGTCATTGTGTTTATGGAAGATGAAAGAGTCAGATTGTTGAATACAGTTCTAAATAGCGGTGAAATACTTTTAAATTTTTCTGAATTTTCTCGGTTAAAAAGGTTAGAATCTTATATTCAAAGACATTTAATCAATCTGATTCATTATAATGAAAAAGCATATGTAGGGACAAGGAAATGGAGAAGGATGGCACTGGAAATGTACAATGATATTTATTAAAAACAGAAAATGATTTTCATCTTATATATCTTTTATTTAATTAAATTCCTATTATCCTTCATTACAAGAATCCTTCCTAGAATTAAATTAAGGACTGCATCACATGAGTCAGGGGCTTGTATGTGAAAACTCTGTCATGTATTATCAGACAGTACAAAGTAGTTTGTGCAGGTATGTTTGCACTAGCTTGAATTTCAAGTCTAATGTTGACAGCACCATTTACAATCTCCTCAGGCTGATGCGAGCAGTCTATGACAAATAATGGCGCATGTTTAAGAAAATCTTTTCTCTTCAACAGAGGGTAATTTTCTTTCCCATAATAAGAATTTTGAAACATTGAATACATTTCGTATAGAGTTGCAAACCTTGTGTTTTCAAAGTCCAAATTCATGTCATGATAGGGATAACATTCACTATTGAGATAAAGCCTCAAATTAGTTATGTTACAATGATCAAACTCTGAACAGTCCCTCATTGCATTATTTGCTCTTGACGTCTGGGCGCCCACAATAACAAATCTCGGTTTCTCCGGTTTCGAGGTTGTTGCAACGTTCCATGTAAAGGATCTTGTTTGTGGAACAGCAGGTTGAGTATGTAGGTCCATGGTTCTAAATGCAAGGTGCAGCGGTCTATCTGACTTGACGATCTTGAGGATTTCTACCTTTTCAGCATCAGAAAGGCGAATTACAGGCATCCTCCATTCAATGCGAGTTAACTTAACGCTAGCAGTTCCTTCTCCTTCAGGTGCCAGAATGCAGTTCTTAGAGTCCTTAGATCGAATGAGCACCAGCTCAAACTTGCTATTAAGAACGAGGTCCTTGTGGTCATCTGCAAATCCCAGAAGCATTGATAGGGGCACTATGGCGTTGAATGCTCCACTTGTTGAATGCACAATTTCCAAATCTTCTCCAGGGTAGCACCATCCAGCATTGAGCAGACGATTCGATTCCATAGGGCTGAGAGCAGCATAGTTGCGCATAGTCGTTGAAATACCAGGATTTCTTGTTCGATCTATAGAAGTTCCATTCAGGTCTAGACGAATCTCATCAAACATAAATGCCAAAGCATTATTAGTTAGCTTCGCTAGCGTAGGTGTTGCATTAGGTCTAGAAATAGATCCCTCAATGTAGAGATAACTCCGGTTAGGCAGAGTATATAAATCTTCAGCTTGACAAGGGATCCTAATCTCATCATTAGCGTCCAGAGCCGATGTATTATACGGAAGAAATACATGTTCCTCTTCTTTAGCAATCTTGTCATCAAACGAAGGTGTTTCTGTTACATTAAAGATATCCATTACAGAATACTGAAGCCCAAAGCTTCGAGGAACTTCTTGTTGCTTGATGTTAACACTCTGAGCACCAAAGGGCGAGTACGCTTAATACGTGCTGGTGCTGTCTTATTATATCCTTTCCGAGGGATTCTTTTTCTTTTAAAATCTATCCCCATTTCGGCGGATGTGAAGACGTATGCTTATATCCTCGTTTCTAAAATTAATACTATCCCCGTTCTGATCGACCACGCGAAGCGTGATTTGATCGATAAAGTTGGTGTCTATGATAGGCAGGTAAATAGGGTTTGGAGGCTCTTGCGAAATGTGATATCCGGGAGGGACAGAAGGGAAAAACTCGTAGATGGAGTGACCTCTTTTACCATCGATGAAAGAGCCTGTAGCTATACTGCACTCGATTCGAATGATGCTCACCTTAAATGTTTACTAGAAAATCGGATTCAGTCACTTGACTAGGAGCAATAACTGTCTTTTCACTGAATCCTAAAAGAGAACCAATAGAACGCTCCTTAGAAAAATCAATCGGAAAGGGACACATGATTTCAGCTTTCATTGTATTATTATTAGGTCGGATAAAGAAGACGTTTTCATCCAATTCAAGCTTATCTTTAAGGTAAGTATTAATATCAGCAATTTCATAAGTCCCAGATGGAATATCAATGACGTTGTGCGTGTCATTGTATATGTAATGGAAGAGGTTATTGCTTTCGTCTACATTCGGAATGGAATAGAACGTTTCAAAATTCAGAAGAGCAATTTCATAATAGCCTTTAGGATCAATTCTCAGAGGGGGATTCAGGTAGGTGGTAAGATCAGAATCATTCCCGCTAACAGCAATAGTGTAGCTCATTGTGATAGAAATTGCAAGCATAAGTGTCCGCAGATGACTGAGCTGAAACTCTGATATCTCCTTGTATTATACATCAACTTAAACCCTGTGAGATAGCTTTCTACTTCTATTGGAGGTTTCAAGTTTCCAAAGCTATCGAAATAAAATGCAATATTGCCCTCCTTCTTTATAGCTACCCAATGCGTTCCTTCATTATCAGAGGAATCAAGGTTCACAATAATCCTCTCTTGACGATACGGCTTTGAAGGGAGCCTATCGAGCATATATACACCTCTAAAATGAGGAATTTTTAAACGACGAGCATATAATGCAAGCTCTATGTTACTTAAGGCTTTTTCCGGGACAAGAATAGCCACCGACCTGAGTTTTTTGAGGTCTGTTTCTTGTTCTGGGAATGCCTCCTCCTCAGACCATTTCCTTTAGTAGTTTTATTTCCTTTTATGGCTTCGGCAATTTTAGAGGCAACTGCTAAAGATGTGGCCAGTGGTAACATTGGGATGAAACCGCCACTTTTATTCTTTTCCAGTTTCTTGTTACTTTTTTCTCGCTCGGAGTCCCTTTCCTTTCACTTCCATCTCTCTATTATGGCGAGACATTTCCGCAAGCTGTTTATCTGCAGCTTTCTTCTTATTCACTGCCGCTGCAATTTGAGCTGCACCTCCGGCTGCGGCCCCTAAGGCAGCAATAATTGGTATGAGAGGCAGGAATCCGCCATGCTTCTTCTTCTTATTCTTCTGGGATCCTGCACCAACAGCTACCTTGCCCTTCATAATTGATGTTACCAGCCTTGCAGCCAATTTTCCCCCCAGGCTAGCGTCCGATGATTGAACTCTTTTCCAAGCCTTCTCTACTAAGATTTTATCAGCAATATTTATCGAGGCGGAGTCCTTGTGCTCTGCGTAGGCTATGTCGTGAACTTTACAAGCCTCGTCTAAGGGATTAATTCCGGAATCTCCTCTCTTCAGGCGTTTTTCTAATTTTGTCCCAGGGCCACAATATCTGTAGCCAGGTAAATGTACTTCAAACGGTAGACGGTTAATAAGAAAGTTAAGTATCTCTGATCCTCTAGAGGTCTTATTCCTCCAAGGTCCCATCATAAACTAATCTGTTTTATGATTTACCATCATCTTTTATACCTCAGACGAATCTAACCTCTCCTTTTGAGCAATTTCACAAATCTTAAGATCCCCATTTTTCGAGAGTGAATATATAAGCATTAGAAATGCACTTAAAAGGCAGTCGTTAAGATGGAGCTTGTGAAGCAAGATTGCTCTCTGCCTATTCAGGTGCTAGACTTTGAAAAAGACTCCAGGCGCGAACGCCACGGGAAGCTATTTCCTTCTAACGTCAGAGCTCTTATTTTAGGGAGCTCCAGTGCTGGAAAAACCAATGTACTACTGAACTGGCTGCTTCATGAGAATGGACTGCGCTTTGAGAATGTGTACATATACTCAAAGTCCCTTTATCAATCAAAGTATCAATATCTCATCAATCTGTTTGCAGGCATTGATGGCATTGAAGTAAATACCTATGAGGATGGAGAAACCGTATTACAACCAGCTGATGTTAAGGAAAACTCGATATTTATATTTGATGATGTCATCACTGAAAAGCAGGGAAAGATTGCATCCTTTTACAGCATGGGCAGACATCGCAACGTCGACTCTATTTATTTAGCACAGTCCTATGCCAAAGTCCCGAAACAATTAATTCGCGATAATGCGAACATGATTATTCTCTTCAGACAAGACAATTTAAACTTGAAACATATATATGAAGATTATGTGAACACCGACATGTCGTACATGGAGTTTAAAGACTTATGTAAAACGGTCTGGGAGAGTGGAACAGAAGGAAGACCTTTCGTGACAATAGTTCCCGAATTTTCTATGAATGGCGGACGATATAGGAACGGCTTTGATGTATATATTAAAGTAGAAAGGGAGGAAAATGCCATTTGAGGTTCATCATGAGTATTGATCGGTTCGGAGCACGGAGAGCTCCAACAGCCAAAAGATCCCTTCATCATTTTATTATAAACAGGGATGGGAAAGGAAACTATCAATTCAAGAACAAGCGGCTATGCAATGTTCAAGATCCTGAAGAAGATAATGATGCGAGCACTAAACGCTATGTGGATGCACTCGAGAGCAGAATGAATGAGACTCGCGCTCAGTTAAACAAATTTGCTACAAAGGAAATTGAGACACAGATAGACAAGAACCTGAAAACAGTCCGAGAAAACTTAAATAGAACTAACAGCGTAGTGGATGCACTATCCCATTCTTCAAAAGAAACTAAGGATTCACTAAGGAATTCTATTACACAAGTTAAAGAAGTCCATCAAAACCTTGAAAATAGATTTAATACGTTATCGAGTGAAATGAACAATCAGACGAAAGATATTATTATCAATTTTGATCGGGCAAAAGCAGTTACCGAGCGCATCGCTAAAGCAGTGGATACATTGAGAACAGAAATATCATTAATGAGTGGGCAACTTATTATTCAACTACAAGCGTTTCCAGTCAGACCTGGTGACAATGTATACGTACTCTCTACAGCTCGCAGGTACTATTCATTTACAGTAGATGGAAGCCTCTTATCATGTGCTATTACGGTGCCCGAGCAAGAATTGAGTAGGGATCGTTTACTTCCTCATCACAAAACTGATATTACAATTATGATAAATAATGATATCATTAAGGCCTTTCCTGTAATCATTAAAAAGGGAGATCGCATATCATTCGCTCCACCTTCAAATCGCGCATTGGATCGAGTCACTTTGGATATAATGTTAGTGCTTGTGTATAGACTATTCACTGCTCCTATGCTATAAATTGAATGCAATCTCTTCCTATGACTCCATTTGCAAAATGGATAGTGAAAGCATAAGACTAAAAGAATCCGTAGTCAAGCATTCCAAGGCTATACGAGAAAAATTGAGGGTATTAAAAGGTCATCAGTTCGAGACCCATAGAGTAATGAGCGAGGCTCTTCAACCTGTAACAGAACCTCTGCAAGATATTTTGAAACTCCAAAAGAACAATATAACAAAGGAGGAAAGTCAGATAAAAAGGAATGAGCCAATTGAGGATGAGAAAAATGAGAAAATAATTAGCTATCTTCGGAAAGTTCGAAAGAAGGATAGACATGAATTACATGCGTCATATGGCGTAAGATACGAAGATGGCAGCTACATGATAGGAAACAAGGTCATTGATTTTATTAATGATCGGATTCGAGTGGGCGAAGAAGCGTATGATGTTACACCTGGATTAAGTGAACTCATCTTTAAGAGGATCCCTGAGATGCATGTCTATACAGAAGAGGACTTGGATACTTATAGCAAAATACTTAAAACCACTCAGGTGCACCGGCGGAACTACAGCAAGCATGGGCAGCTGAGAGCAGGCAATTCCTACAAGTATAAAAGTGTTATACGACCATTAATGAAGAAACACAAGGGCTTAGGATTGCAGTGGAAGGAGCATCGTTCTGGTATAGAGCAAGACTACATCTATTGGAACGACCCCAACGAGCTGGTAAATCGCCTAAGGCTTCTCGTTGCATCTAGGGACGCAGGGAATAACAATCATACCCAAGAAATTGAGGAGATAATTCAAGAACTGAAATCTACTAAGATTATAGCATGACCCTAGTAAAGCAAAACATAGCTAGTGAACTTCATGCTCCTGCACGGAGAAACTTTCTACGACGCAAAATTATCAGTAAAGGAATACATGATTTGGTGCAAATTGACCTGGTGGAGATGATACCACATGCAAGAATCAACAAGAATTTCAAGTACATCCTTATTGCAGTCAACTTCTACTCTAAAATGGCGTATGCCGAACCATTAAGGACCAAGTCGAGGCTTCAAGTTTCAAAGGCAATGGAGGATATACTACAAGACATGAAAACACCTCCTAGGAATATACAGAGTGATAACGGTAAAGAATTTTATAAAAAAACACTTTAAGAACTTAATGGCAAAGTATAATATCAATCACTACAGCACCTATACCAATGTGAAGGCTGCAGCTGTGGAACGGTTAATAAGAACTTTAAAGAATATGATGTATCGAGAGTTTCTAGCTCAAGGATCCTACAAGTGGTTAGATCTCTTACCTAGAATCATTGCAAAATACAATGATAATTACCACACCACGATACGGATGAAGCCTCGTGAAGTGCAGAACAGCGATCTTCTTTTGTCTGTTTACAACTATGATAAGCCATCAAGAGAGAAGAGGAGTGCCAGAAAGTTTGGTGTTGGTGACTATGTGAGGATATCTAAATATAAAGGTCATTTTGAAAAGGGGTTTGAACCTAACTGGAGTGTTGAAATCTTCCAAGTTGCTAAGGTGAATCAAACCAAACCTACTACCTATATTCTAAAGGACAAGGATGGCGAGGAAATAAAGGGAGCCTTCTACGGGCATGAACTTCACTCTTCAATATTTCCTAACACTTATTTAGTTGAGAAGATTCTTAGGCGTCAAGGAAACAGGATTCTAGTGAAGTGGTATGGTTTCCCTAATAACCAATGGATTGATAGAAAGGATTTATTGTAAAACAATCACATTGAAATAAAGAACACTGTATTTCAAATTAAATATATGTGTATTTATTTTTTTAAAAATCCTTGCCCATAAAAATTAAGTTTGAAGTATTATAACATAAAATATCTTTGAAAATAAAATATTAATTAAACACAAGTATTTACAAATATTTAATTTTGAATTAAATTAATCACTAAACAAAACTTTACATATATTCATATTGATGGAGATGAGGCATCCAGGTTATCACGAAATGTCTCATGAAGACCTTAGAGAATAATGACCCCAAGCGAGTGTTGCATGAGAGCCATCAAGAAGCTTACGCTTGGTGTCTCCTCCGTGCAATGCAGTTTTATTTATTTCGACTGTCGAAACTTTATGTTTGATGCTTCTGAAGCAAATTTGTTTAGCCAAAAATTTTTTATTCAACTCCAGCAGACACTCGAAATATTTCTCAAAGGTGATTGTTCGCATTCCACCTTTGGTAATCCCTTTAGCCTTCATCACTGTTTGCTGATCGTATTTATAACTGTAGAGCTTTGCTCTGAGACCAACATACTCGGTCATCACTCTTCCGCCCAATTCATCTTTAAACAACCCAATCTTTTTCTTATTAGCGGGTATTATACCGTATACATTATCGGGTGGATAATTTGAAGTATCGAAAAGGTGGGGATGCATTTTCATGAACTGATATATATCAGAACTAGTTTCCAAAATGAATGAATCTGTATCCATGTAATCCAAGACAAGATCATTCAGTTGGGGCTTCATTACATTATAAAAAAAATCATACATAATAAATTTTGAGATGTCTAAAATTGCCTGGCCAATATAAATTGGTTTGTTCATGAAGATCTCCTCTCTAGACAGCTCTATTCCAGTCAAGTTTTCATCGAAAATAAGACTTATTATATATGTTGGACGTGCCGTATATTTCCTCGCATGTTTCCAGGTAGTTACTATACGGAAATCACGGTATTTACGCACATTTTCCATGAACTTGCCGTACACAGCATTATTCATTTTCTTCCAGAGGTTTTGACCAAACTTAGAAGGATCCCTGGCTCGCTTTTCGGCATTTAGGTCAATATAAACCTTAAGCCACTTAGCTTGGTCATACGATACGACCCGATGAATATGTCTCAATATCAGCCATAATTCTAAGCACTGCTGCAAGGTTTTATAATGCAAGACATATTTGCTTTTGCTCGTGAGACTTGCAATCAGTTTCTTGTATTGGCTGCCGGGTGGTATCTCGCTCTGGGGACAGAGAGGAAGATCACAATGGGCGTCGTGGAGATGGTCAGGATACTCTAGATCCGCTTCTATAACATATCCTGACTTGGAGTCTTCAGGGATCCTGGCGAAGTTTATGCTCTCTATTTCACTCCTCTCAAGCCATCTCAGATTGCCATACGGTAAAGCGGATACCATCGAGCTTCCATATAAGTTATTAGCATCCAAATATGCTAGAAAGTTCCTTTTTTCATCAGGTTTATAATCTGTCATATACTCGTGGTTGGCTTTGCAGTAGCGTTTTGATGTGCAAAGCCCCCCACGAATACCTTTCTCGAAAAATTCTAGCATACTCGGATCCGTTAGTAGCTCGAGCTTGGCTCCAGTTGTTTTCAACATGGCATCGAAGGCTAGCGAAGGTAAGGTAAAGTACCATGCAGGGTCCAGATGGTACATCTCCAGCGACAAGTCTCTAAACTTTTCGAAGGCGTCCGCTAAAAGAAGTGTATCAGTCTTCAAATAAAGGTCACTATATTCTCCGAGATTCTTTATGTGGAAGGTGTTCCATACCTTAAGTGCATGGGCATATTCCTCTTCCGAAATGTCATCGAATAGCTCGATGTGTTGGAGCTGCTCTTCTTTGAGCTTTTCGATAGCATCCAGATAAGTATAGGGGAATATCCCCTTGCTCTTCATTAGCTTTAGATGTTCTGGGTTCGAATACTCGGCATTAGTGACCTTGAAGTCATCATCGTCTAGCATATCAGCTAAGCTGGACAACTTGTCATCGAGAAACTTGTAGCTGTCGAGGAACCTGAATTGTATGCCCTTGTACCTTTTACTGAATGCAATATAGCGCTCCGAAGATTGTGCTATACATGAAATGTTCCCATTATCATAAGCCATGTGCCTAATCAAGAAGTGGCTATCATAATTGCTTAAGCAATGAAAAAAAATTGGGATGAATCTCGGCATTTTTCTATTCAGATTGCAAGCTTTATGCGCCGCTCCAAGATACGCTCCAGTGATATGGCAATGGTCCCTCACCCTGATATCATTTATAACAAAACCTTTCCTGCATATGTGGCATTGATTAGCCTTGTTGAAATCCATCTCATTCAGGGGCGTCATTTGCAGTGGTACAATGTGATTGTATACTTCAATGACTTCATCACCAATCTTCCTGAGCTCGCTGAAGAAATCGTCGAGTGCATTGGCACCTCTGAAGAGTTTAAATCTCGACAAAGACTGATCATGCCTACATATAACTTTCAGCGCTATAGATATCGCCTCATGCTCTTGTACGGGTCGGGTCCAGCTCTCTGCGGCTGAGGGCTCGCATGAGTGAACCTTTCTCAAAACAGATTCGATATCTGCATAAATAACAAAAGGTACAGAAGCAGACTTAGAATATGCATTAAATGACAAGCGCTCACCTTGCGCAGGCATTTTGAGTGTCTGACATTTATTGCATTTCAGTTTATGCAATCTCAAGGCATCCTCATTTGGACACCTTGTCATGCACGCCTCGCATAGACACATTTTCCTGCTGTTCTTAGTTATCTGACTTCTAATAAGCCTTGATATGTTCGTAATGATACAGTAATGAGACTTGTCACCATCATAGATAATTAGCAGGTTAACCTGGCTAGCCTTCCTCTCAGATGGTTTGCGAATAGACTCCACCAAGTTGTTGGGATTCAGAGCAAATACAGCTATAGATACATCTGGATTTTGCTTCTCAAAGCGCACAATTTGATCTAGTGGAAACGGGAATGTAATTCCCTCATAATTGAATGCTTTGAATAGCATATCCCCTGGGTACGATGAAGGACGGAATCTATTTTGTGTAGCGGGAAATTTTGAAGCCAACATACACCAAGCGAAACAAAAATCATCATCATTCATGATTATTAATAACAACTAAACACTAGTAACACAACTTCACTTATCTTATATAAATCCTGGGGACCGGTTTCAAAGCAAACATCTGCTTTATCTTCAGCCACTCAGCTTGACATCCACCCACTAACTGACTGACTGACCTTGACCGCTACCGGAGTTTGAAGGATAGCTCCTTATCTAACTGCCATCTACCGGGGACAACACAAACTTATTGATGATGTCTATAGGAGGGATATCAAAATTCGTTACGCGATCCTTATTTTTCAAAATAAATATCTTCTCCCAAACCATTAAATCTATCGGTTCCTTCAATTGTTTCAATAATTTAACTTCTGGATTTACTTCATGGTTATATGACCAAAAATGATCAGCCACTGCCGATTTCTCGGTCTGTTTATATTTAATATTTCTAAAATGTTCTTTCGCTCTGGTTTCTAAATTACGCTTGGTTCTACCAATATAGATCTTATCGCATTCTAAACAGTTAACTTGATAAATACCAGATTTTTTGTTGTCTGAAATTTTGTCTTTTTTAGAAAACTGTAGCAAATTCTTTATACTGTAATTATTATGAGGTGCTAGTATTATACCCACTTCTTTGAAAATTTTTTGGAACTTTTTATTTGCCCACGGATGATGAGTAAATTTTTTGAAATTATAATCCTCTTTTATTTTTTTAAGAGTGGAAACATCATTAACATTTTTTTGATATTTAAATTTTTCCATTCTTCTGATTATAAAATCTTTATTAAAGCCGTTAATTAAAGCAGTGTTTATAATATGTTTATATTCCGCATTAAATTCTTCTTCATTTAGAGGTATGTTTATCAATCTGTAAATCAAACTATTAAAAACAGCAAATTTGTGTGACATAGGGTTAAAACTTTTATTTTTGATATAATTATCCGTGTGAGTTGACTTTCTATAGATGCCAAAACTTAATTTATTGTTATTTTTCATTATTTTTAGATCTAGAAAGGGGATGTAGCCATTGTTTTCAATTTCTATTGTGAACTTGATAGCTTTATCCTGTGAATTTAGAATATTTAAAGCCTCATCTATATATCTTTCAGGAACTATGGCAAAAATGTCATCTACGTATCTATACCATATTTTAAAAATTGAAGGAAAAGCTTCTATTTCAAAAAAACTCATAAATAGATCAGCAAGAAAGGGTGAAAGGGGACTACCCATGGCTACTCCTGAAATTTGTTGAAAAACATTTCCATTGAAAGTAAAGAAATTTTGATCTAAACACAGATTAGTAAGTTTCATAAAATCTTCTATTGACTCCTTATCCAAATCATTAGAACTCAACCATTTTCTTAAAAACGTTAGAAGTTTTTCCTTGGGAATACTGGGAAATAGGGCAGTTACTTCAAAGGAAACAAGCCTATCATTTTTTGACAATACTATATTGCTGATCTTGTTTACTAACTCAAAAGA